>ML780687.1:194358-224428 GCA_009831015.1 Picea engelmannii | reverse complement strand
TGCAAAATAAAGTTTTGCAAAAATATTGTTTTGTTGCAATTTTAGAGATTTTCTTTAGGAATTCGTAGACTTTCTTTTGCTTTCTATTTCCACTTCTGAACTTTAGTTTGTAATCTGGAATTTTGTATTACAATCCTTTGATTTTGCTGCCTTAGGTCTGCAATAATGGCCTCATAATCTTCAGGTGTCACCACATCTTTACTCCCAATCACATGTTCTTCTTGCTTTTCTTGTATCGCAAGTTCTTCTTGTTATACTTCTAGTACAGGTTCTTCTTGATTTTCTTCTAGTGCAGGTTTGTTTAAGTCAAGAGATAATTTGGGCTTTCTAGGTTTCCTTTCCTTCTTGTATACCTTTACAGGTTTCTCCTCAACAATGTCTTATGTTGCAGACTCAAGTAGACTAAGTACTCTTTTTCCATGTAAAATTATGTCGTCTCTGGCATATCCCTTAGTGTATGGATTGTCAGCCTTTCTTGCTTAGTAATTTCAGAAGTCTCATTGTCTGAGTGAGAAGATTCGATTTTTGGCATTAGTTGTTGTTTTTTCCCCTTTTTTGTCTTCTTGTGAATTGTCTATGTAATATCATCATCTAAAATGATCAAATTATCTTTCTTCAAAGAGGGTTTAAACAAAGCCTTTGAATTAAGTCTAAACTTGTTTGTAGCTCTTGTTTTAGGCATGTTGGGATAGTTTATAGGTTGTTTACCCTTGCTCCTTCTGCTCTGTCTCACTTATGGGGAATTGTTAACAGGTACATATTGGATCTTTGTTTCAGGTTCAATCTTCACTTCTTGTAATTTCTGTCTTTTTCATGGCGATTCTTCTTGTACAAACCTTGTTATAACCCATAGAATCATGTTTTGAAACAAAGGATCTGAGCCTATGTTTGACTTCTTCCTCTTGTTGTAACATCATTTTTCGCTCGTTGGATCTAGTTTTTCTAGCTATAGGAGAACTTTCTTGCAATTTTACAGTACTTCTTGAGGTATCATCCTTCTTTGTTGAAACCCCAGGTTTCTGGTAGAGGTTGTTTTTTGTATTTTTTAACCTTGTTCATCAAACCCTAAGGAAGTCATAAATTGTCTCTGGGACACTCGAACTTCACTTAATGCACAAAGAACCAACCTTTTAATCAATCATTGATGAAATAAACTTTTATCAGCAGTTATGGGATTACTCTGTACTCTCTTTACATTTTGGTCAAGCTCTTCAACAGGTAAAAGGGCAAGCTCATTTATGCATCTCCATTCAAATGCATTAAAATTCACATATGATAACAGTAAACATAGGAATACCTACCCTCATAGGTTATGTACCTCTTGACTATTGACAAAATGCTCTACCATTCTTCCTTTAACCACTTTTTCAATATCCCCTGGCTCCAATCTGGATCATGATGTTCTAGTACCAAAAATTGATTGCACATGTGTGCAGATAATTTACTTTTCTTCCACCATATTTCTCCCTGTATAGGCAGGTGACATGTTGCTCCTATTGAATGCTCTGTAACATGAATTAATACTTTTCCCACTTGAGTTTGAAACCCATCCAAGTTTTTTGCAAATAGCATCGAAATTTGTTCATGATGCACTTAGAAAGTGCAACAGAACTCGAACCAACCTCCAGCAATGAATTTCTACATAATATTGGGGTAAGCTTCCAATAATTTGACCCCTATTGATTCCAAACGGCTAACCTGACCACCTTTCTTGGGTGCCATCATGCTAACTGCGATCTTTGTCAACCTGTAAATGTTAGGGTTTCAACTTTATCGGGTTTCTAGAGATTCCAACACAAACATCCAATCGTAGAAGATTTCCTTCGTTGCAAATAATGTTAGGGCACGATTTAGTTATGGTAAAATTAACTCATAATCCTAAGTACTTGAGATCGTGGCTTGACAGATAAATCAGATCCATGGGTATGGTGTTTATTGCAACGTGCCCTAAAGGTTAATAAAATGCCATCGAAGTTGCATGATCTCCTACATGAATTTGTAACCACTAACACGGTCATTGGAATCAATCTCGTTCAAAATAATGATGCCTTTGGGTGCTACAAGAATGACACCATTCTTGTAGCGACTTTGCACACTTATTATGATCTGGATTTATGAGCGGAACAAAATGAATAACAGATTGAATACAATAACACAAAGATATGGAGAACAACAACAGATATCCAGTGAACAATAACTTCTATTGAATAAAGAAAATAGGTTGAAACTGTAAAACTGCAGAACAAAAAACAACTTGCTTGAATGGTGGTAGTTGTATTTGAGAAGAGATGTGGCTGCTACGCGCATTCGTCTGAGTAGAATGATTGCAATGAGGCTCCAGATGCCATTTTAACATCACTCATGAATGCAAAAACCCTAGACATCCAAAAATCTAACCCTAGGAGATGAAACACCAAAAGTTATGTGGGCCCCGATGGGTAAGTTGGTACCTCAACTTCCCAGGGTCGTAACTTTTGCATATGACTTCCGTTTTAGGCGTGTGATAGCCTGTTGGAAAGGTCTTTTCGAGAACTACACATTATGCCATCAAAATTTGACTTTCTCTATAGTTTGATTGTGGCAAGCAAAAAAAACATTATTTAGGGCCCCAAAACGGCCCTAGAAGTACAAAAAGATGTAATGACATGAAAACTTCCACAATAAGCCAGTTGGAATAGGTGGGAAGCCACCAATATCCACCTGAATGCTATGTAGGGCTTCAGGATAGCCCCGGAAGTGTAGAACCCACAACTACAAAGAAATTTCATCATTACAGAGAAACGTGTTGAACTAAAAATTGTCAAGAGGATCCAGTTGGAATAGGTGGGTGGCCACCAATATCCACCTAGATCAATCATCCTCCCTTAGGAAGAAATGGTCTCCATTGCATTGAGTTCCCCCATCAGGTGAGGAAATTTTTGTTGAATTTGGCCCCAAGTGAGCCACTTGCCTTTGTGCGGGAGTTGCCCTGCCTTAACAACCCGATAAAGCTGGATCCTCTTCTGGTGAGTGCCCTTGACCTGTGTGTCCACTATCTGATCAATGGATGCATGTTCCATGCAGTCAGGGTTGAGCTCGGTTGGTGTCAATTGTTCTGCAATCTCCGAGGTATCCAACAATGGTGGAAAATATGGTCGGAGGAGGTCCACATAGAACACTGGGTGCAAGCCAAGGAAGGGGGGAGTGTTGAGCTCAAAAGCATTGTCACCCACAACCTTGGTGGTAGTGTAAGGCCCATAGCGAAGTGGATGGAGCTTCCGATGGGGTCCTGTAAGGCGCTCTTTCCGCAAATGTAACCAGACCTTGTCTCACTTGAAACTTGTGCGATACCCAGTGTTGATCACGGCGTTGCTTGTACTTAGCGTTGGCTTTCTGCAAAATCTCATGGACCTGTTGGTAGATGTGTTGAATCCTCTCAATGAATCTGGTGGCTTTGTCAGCCTTAGAATGAACATGGGAAGATTCTTCCATTGTGGTTGCAAGAGGTAGTGCAACATCAATGGGTCCCAAGGGTTGGAATCCAAGCCCCACCTAAAATGGGTTATGGTTGGCGGAGCTATGGAGAGCCTTGTTGTAGTTGTGATGAACATAGGGAAGACTCTCATCCCATGTACGTGGATGCTTAGAATTATACATGCGCAAGATGTGCACAATCATCTGATTGACGACCTATGTTTAGCCATCGGTTTGGGGGTGGAAGGCAGTAGATTTAGTGAGCTTGGTGTCCAACAATGACCAGAGACTCAACCAAAATGTGTTGAGGAACCTGTTGTCCCGATCTGAGATGATGGTATGTGGTATCCCAAAATGGACCCACACCCGTTTGAAGAAGAGCTTGGCAGTATCTACCACCGTGATGCTCTTCTTGCAGGCTATGAGAATGGACATCTTTGAAAACTGATCAACCACCACAAATACATAATCATTTCCTTGCTTGGTGGACAACCATACATGTAATCCATCAAGATGGATTACCAAGGCCTCTCAGGAGTAGGAAGAGGGATGTATAAGCCTTGATTCTTGATGGTTAGCTTGGCAATGGCACAAGTAGTGAAAGATCTGATATACTTGTTGGCGTCGTGTCGAAGTTTTGGCCAATAAAAATGTTTATGTAGAATGGCCACAGTTTTCTCCACGCCAAAATGTCATGCCATCCGACTGTAGTGAGCCTCCCAAATCAGCTTTGTACGCTCATTTGCGGGAACACAAAGGTGGCCCAGATGGCATAATAGTCCATTATGAATGTTAAAATTGGTGACATTTGTGCCTGTACCCAAGAGCTGATAGGTGGTGGCGAAGTTAGGATCACGCTAATAAAGTCAGGGCCACTCAGATGCCCCATGCCCACATGAATGGAGCATGGCGGTGAGTGCACCGACGGGAGGTTGAATAAGGCAGTTAGTGACACAATTTGTGATTCTTGTCTTACACTTGATGTTTATATGGAATAGTTGTAGGTATGTGGACCACTTTTGATGGTGGTCATTTTGCAACTTCCCCTGTGTATGTATGAACTACAGAGGCTTGTGATCAATGTGGATGATTGTCTCATTTCCTAGAATGTAATGTTTTCATTGACGGTAAGCTTGCACAATGGAATACATTTCCTTGTCATAGGTGGGGTATTTCCGAACGGTATCTGAGAGTGTCTCATTATGGTATGATATTGGATGACCATGCTGAGTGAGAACTGCGTCTACAACATAGTCGGATGCATCAGTCTCAATCTCAAACGGTTGTTGTGAATCGAGTAAGAAGAGTATTGGAGTTGAGCACAAGCGATGCTTCAGATCATTAAATGCTCATTGTTGTGTCTTCCCCCATGCAAACTTTTCCTTGTCATCTCCCTTGGACACCTCGTTGAGGGCCCATGCAATATGGGAGAATCCCAACACGAACCGTCCATAGAAGTTGGCAAGTCCCAAGAAGCTCTGAAGCTCGGTTAGTGTGGTTGGGGCTGGCCAGTCACAGATGGCTTGGATCTTAGTTGGATCCACATGTACCCCATGTTCATCAACAATGTATCCCAAGTATTGGACCCTGTGTTGATGATTGCAGCTATGTGAGACATTCTCCAGGACACAAACCTAAGAGAGAGAGCCCTTTAGAGAGGTGTGTGGTTCCTATCTGAGACAGAGCTGGAACGTAGAGATGGCCTCCTCCTTACAGAGAGTTGAGAAGAACTCCAAATGATTCTCTTGTGTAACGCAGTGAGAAGGAGATCTGCAGAGTTTGACGTGCATGTGGTTGAGCACAAGGTGAACTTGTGAAATCTAGTGTTGGGTGCATCGTCATGAGATAGAAATGACGATGATGTATTAGTCTCCTCTGAGCAAAGAGTTGATGATGACTCTCATGTGTAATGCAATGGGAAAGAAGATCTGTTAAGTGGACGTGCATGTGGACGAGCACAGGTGAATGTGATCCTAGTGGTTGACCACTACTGAAGAAGTGGTTCTTCTGTGTAATGCAGTGAGCCAGAGATATGGACATCTCCATGGATGTGCCCCTAGTGGCTGAGCACTAGTGGGTGTATGAGATCCCTTGCTATATTGTTCAAGAGTCAGACCTACCTGTAACCCTAATTGTAATGTAAAGGGTACAGGTCGACCCCACCTTAATGTAATTGATAATTAATGTAAAAGATAATTAATATGGTTAATATCTCTTATATTACGAGATAGAGAGGTCGGCCCTGTTGTGCCAATAGACACTTATGTTGATGGATCAAGTCTAATATAAGTAAAGGTAAATTTTCCATTGAGGAATCATATCTTTTGTGTGAGTTTGGAAATTTCAGCAAGTACATCTACTTGGGAAAAGTGTGCACCTCTCTTGGGTGTTAGTCTTCTAGGTTTTGTGAGCACCCTTTTGTGTGCTAGGTTTTCTTGGTGGTGAAGGTCTGTCTCTTGAAGAATATAGCAAAGAATTGGTTGGGTTTTCTTCCCTTGTTGAGAAGGGTTTCTCGGGATACTTCTTGTGTACTTGTGCATGGTGTTTCTTCTTGTGATCTTGGTTGTTGCAACAAATTGTCTATGGTTTAAGTAAAATGGTAAAATGGAATGAACTTCATGCTTAAGCCTAGCTTATTGAAAAATCAACACCTTGTTCATGCCAAAGGTGCATTTTTCCAAGTTGGAATATAGCTGGTGTTGCGGCAGAGTGCTCAAAACCTATTGAATATGCTACATGTACTCCTCCCAAGTTCTATTGAAGATGAGGATGTCATCTAGATATACCACCATAAAAGATTTGGTGAAGGTTCACAATACATCATCCAACAACCTCATGAAAGTTGTCGTTGCATTTGTTAATCCAAAGGGCATGACCAACCATTCAAAGAGACATTCTTTAGATTTAAAAGTTGTCTTCCATACGTCAGTCAGTTCGATGGGAACCTAGTGGTAGCCAGACTTTAGGTCAATCTTATAGAGGAGTTGTGTCGGATGTGCCCCTTTTGAAGCAGCTCTTGAATTTGATCCTTGATTTCGCCATTTTCCATCAGCGATCGACGATAGACTGGTCCATTAGGTAGAGGTGCACTGGGGGTTAGATCAACTGGATGCTTAACTTGGCAGTGCGTCGGTACCCCCCGGTGGGTGAGGAGAAGATGTCTTTGTACTTTTCCACAATCTCGTCCACCTGCTTCTGCTACAAAGAGATGCTCTGTGTAGAGGTCACGGATGTGGCGACAACCTTCGGCTTACTATGAGCACATATCACAAAGAAGACGAACTTCTCGGTCTGTGAAATGACCTTACTACATTTCTTAGCAAAGATTAAAGAAATAGCGGTAGGTGGCGCTACCTATGGTATCCTGTACAATTGTCTACCCAAAGTAATAATGACACTGCGAGGTCTAAACTCATACACAACATGTCACTTCCAAAAATATGGTTGGCCTAAAAGAACATCACAAACTTCAAGGGGAGCAATATCACACAATACCTCGTCTTTGAAGGGATTGATGTCGTAGGGCAAACGACATTGTTCGTTGATGCATATATCTCTTCCTTGGCGAAGCCAACTGATGGTGTAGGGCTACAGGTGCGGTGTCATCGGTAGGTCCAGTTGCTTGATGACCTCTCCTGAGATCAGGTTCTTCTGACTACCACTATCAGAAATGAAATGAAGCAGAGCCCCCTTTACCCACATCTGTGAGTGAGAGAGGCGTTCCCTTTCCTCTGGTTCCTCTATTTCGCTTGGGTGGACTTTGGTGGTAGCAACAGTGGCACTGGGTTCAACATTGATAATTTGCTTCCCTCCTTAAGGATTTGATTTAGAGTCAGAATCTGCCTCGAACTCAGAAGCTTTCAGCTCGACCAACAGTGACTGCTTGGAGAAACATTCTTCAGTGTTGTGCCAAGGGACTTTATGGTATTCACACCACATTCATGTGTCCTTATTCGACTTTTCATTACCCTTCTTGGGTTGCAGCTTGGATTGGTTGTCCTGAGAGTGGCCATCTTTGCTCTGTCCCTTATTTTGTGGGTTGGGGCTGCCTTTGCCCTGCTTTGACTGTGATGAGTTTGCATATCCAAACTCTCGCATCTTCTACTTAAATTTTTGTTCGATCTTGATAGGATATCTCTAAGCCGCACCTAATGATGCAATGTCCAGAAACACCATTTCTATCTAAATGTATCTATGCAGACAACCACGATATTTTAGCACTAGATGTCGTTCAGAGTCTTTGATACCCAATTTGGTGTGCAAGGTATGAAAAATATCGGTGAAATTTGGTATTGTCTGGTCCCTTTCCTGACATAGCATAGTCCATCTTGTGTACTGGTCCTTGTAGCTTCCAACATGATAGTAATGTTCTTTAATAACATCCCTGAAGGAATCCCATGTGGGGATGACCGCAAATATTGTAGATTCCTTTGTGGCCCTTTGCTCAGAGTAAGTATCTCACCAGTGCTTAACATGGGGGACGAACTTGAGGAGTGAAAAAGTAATCTTTTCCCTATCGAAAAAATCATGGACTGAAAAGTACATGATCCAGGTGGATATTGGTGGCCACCCACTTATTTCAAATGACTCCTCTTGACAGTATTTAGTTCAACACGTTTCTCCGCAATCATGAAATTTATTTGTAATTGTGGGTTTTGCACTTCTGGGGCTATCCTGAAGCCCTACACAACATCCAGTAGGATATTGGTGGTCGCCCACCTATTCCAACTGGCTTATTGTGGAAGTTTTCATGTCAGTACATCTTTATGTACTTCAAGGGACATTTTGGGCCCCTAAATAATGTTTTATTTTTGCTTGCTATAGTCAAACTATAGATGGAGTCAAAGTTTGATGGAATACTATGTAATTCGCGAAAATACCTTTCCAACGAACTATCATGCACCTAAAACAGAGGTCGTATGCAAAAGTTACGACCCTGGGAAGTTGAGGTACCAACTTATCCATCGGGACCCACATAACTTTTGGTGTTTCATCTCATAGGGTTAGGTTTTTGGATGTATAGGGTTTTGGCATTCATGAGTAATGTTAAAAAGGCCTCTGGAGACTCATTGTAATCATTCTGCCCAGATGAATGTGCGTAGCAGCCACATCTCTTCTGAGAGATAACTACCACCATTCGAGCAAGTTGTTTTTAGTTATGTAGTTTTACAGTTTCAACCTATTTTCTTTATTCAATAGAATTTATTGTTCACTAGATATATGTTGTTGTTCTTTGTATATCTGTGTTATTGTATTCAATTTGTTATTCATTTTGTTTACTCATTAATTAGGATCAGTGGTATCAGATCGATCTACTCTTCATATGTTTTTCTTCGTGTATGTCCCCAACAAGATCTGGGTACAAGAAGTTGGGACTCAAACCAGTCATGCCTTTGCAAGATCGGTCGCGCCAAGCCCGAAAAAAACTCATCGAGGGCGAGAAGAAAGATGATGGAGTAGGATATCCTTTTAAAATGTTGTTCAAGGAAGGCCTTGCATGACAAAGGAATGAAATGATGGACAACTTTGTACAGATCCTTTGGCGGCTGCCCACATGAGACACATCTTCATAAAGCGGCCATGCAACCCCCTTCAAGGTATAAGTAAATTTTAATATTCCATTATTTGAAGGACTGATAGATGTGAATGCTATAGATAAATGGTTGAATCTGCTCTAAGGGTATTTTTCGGTCCATAATTTTTTCGATAGGGAAAATATTACTTTTGCACTCCTCAAGGTCATCCCTAATCCGGATTATTTTCGGAATCAAATGAAAGCAAAGATATTACAATGAAATACACATAAATATTTCCATAAATAAAGAAATACAACAATACATGATTTCTATTAATGAAAGAAATGTACAGAGACTATAAAAATACAGAGTGCAAGACTCACTAGAATGGTGGTAGCTTTATCTCTAAGAAGAGATGTGACAACTATGCTCATTCACAAGAAGATGAATACAATGAAGCTCTGAAGGCCTTTTTACAATAAACATGAATTCCAAAACCCTAGACATCCAAAAACCTAACCCTAGGAGATGAAGCGCCAAAAGTCATGTGGCCCCCGTTGGGGTAAGTTAGTACATCAACTTCTCGGGGTCGTAACTTTTGCATACGATCTATGTTTTAAGTGTGTGATAGCTCGTTGGAAAGGTATTTTCAAGAACTACACATTATGTTGTCAAACCTTAATTTAGTAAGTAGTTTTACATTGACAATCCCAAAAAAAATTGTTTAGGGCCTCAAAACGGCCCTAGAAGTACAAAAAGATATATTGAGATGAAAACTGCCAAAATAGGTCAGTTGGGCTAGATGGGTGGCCCCCTATATCCACCTGGATGTTGTGTAAGGATTCAAGACAGCCTCACAAGTGCATAACCCATAATTACAAAGAAGTGTCCCCATTACAGAGAAACGTGTTGAACTGGAAACTGCCAAGATGACCCAGTTGGAATTTGGAACAGGTGGGTGGCCACCAATATCCACCTCGATCAGTCCCCCGTGTTAAGGACTGGTGGGATACTTACACTGGGAAAAGGGCCATAGAGGAATCTGTAATATTTTCGGTCGCCCCCACATGGGATTCCTTAAGGGATGCCATTAAAGAACAATACTACCCTGTTGGAAGTTACAAGGACCAGTACACAAGATGGACCACGTTGCATTAGGAAAGGGACAAGACAATAAGAGATTTCACCAACATTTTCCATACCCTGCGCACCAAATTTGGTATCAAAGACTTTGAATGACAGCTAGTGCTCAAATATTGAGGTTGTCTGCATAGATACTGTTGGAGCCGCCCTTGTTTTATTTTTACCCTTCACAATTTTCAATCTTTGATATTTAAAGTCTAAAGATGGCCTTTTGTTTTTGTCCCTTCCCGAAGCTTTGAAAGCTCTGCAACTTTGTCGAATGAGCAGCGATGCTTTTTCTACTTTCAAAACAAATCCACTTTTGTAAGCAAGATTCACGCTTTTTGTTTTATTTCGGGATCTCGCAAGTCGGATACTTTAATCTTTGAGTTCACACGTCCCGAGTCGCGAAACTACGAACTCATGTTAAATTTTCACTCATGCTTTTAACCCGGGTCAAATATTTTAACTTAGTGATTAGACGTCGTCGGGGTTTCGCGCCTCGGTGTTCACCAAGTTCGAATTTTTATGTTTACAGCTTTGAGAGACGAGAACACGAGGTTCTTTCGGGCTAACCCTGGTCAAGGATTAAAAGTGAAAAAAACCTAACCTTGGTTAAATCCGTTCTCGGCGTCTCGCCACTCGGGACTATCTTTTATAAAGTTACGACGTCTAAAATCCTGACTCACGAAGTCGCGAGGTAATTATAACGTGATTAATTATTCGCCTAATCCAAGATTTTTCTCCCCTAAATTGAGTCTTAATTATCTCCATCTCGCAGTTTCGCGACTCGACGCACTAATCTCCCAGGAATTTGTCTTCGAAGTTCCGAAGTCGCGATATGGCGAAATAAAACGATTATGAAATTAATGATGCTCCAAATCGCGGTTACTGTTAATTAAACCAAAATTGGCCCTCGTAGTCTCGCGAGTTGAAGATTCAAAATGTTAAAAGGAAATTCACGATGCAACGAACAGCGAGAAAATTATTTACGTTGCTAAGTTTTGAAAATTTAAAATAATGCGAGATATGTCTCGCGCATCGAGGTTTGCACATTTCCCGAGGTAGCTATTTACTCTCCATACTTCGACTGACCGTCAGACCGCCAAACATTGATGACATTAATGGAAGATTAGAGTAAATCTACGAATAATAAGATCGGATTTTTACGAAATAAATTTCTTCCTAATTGCGATTTGACAGACTTATTTCGAAAAGTACAGAACTTTCAAATATATACAGGAGTTTCATTCTATTCTAAAAATTTTTCATAAGCACACAGAGCTCACCTTTCTCCGAGTGAACTAATTTCTGCATGTATACACAGGTCTATCGCAGAAGGGAGAAAACACAAGTTTCTGTTATGGCTCCACGAAAAGCAGTGAAGGCGAATGTAGAAGTCACGGGACAAGGTACAGACAATGTAGTTGATACTTCACCTTGAAGTTTCGACTCAATTCCCGACTGGTCATTTGTCTCAAATGCCCTGCAAGAAGAATTGGTTGATTACTCAGACGACTCCGATGATAACGAAAGGGATGATCTACACACTAAATACAAGATAATAGTCCAATCGGGGATGCACAGAATAGAAACCAGGCCACGGTTCCTACCGTATTACGACATGATCCAGTGGGCATTGGACCACGTAGACTTACCCACCAGGACGATCATAAACAACCATCGAGTTACTGTCGGGACTTTCAGACCCGAACATCTACAAACCATGTACAAACTGCCTTCGACGTCTGAATACACTTATGGTGCCGAGTTCCTGGAGGAGTTCAAACAGAAAGAATGCGTCCAGTATGACAAAACCATGCCAGGTTTGATCAAAGATTGGGTTTCGCGCGCAGCAAAATTCAGAGCAAACGACCAGGGTGTTTATTCCATCTCTTCTTTGGAGCCACAGTATAAATATGTGGCCATGATGACATGCAGGCTATTTGGAAGAGAAGACACAAAACATTTCTACATAGCGTGGGTGCCTCTCATATTTCGGGTAGCAGAAGGTTGCTCGTTCAATTGGGCCAAGATGCTCTCAGACAGTCTGGCCAACAGGGTCACAGAGTATCGGGAGCAGAAGGAATGTGGGAAACCATCATCATTTTTCATGTCAGCGTATATCATGGACGCGGTGTGTTCCATGACACCATTCCCTTTGATGAACTGGGCTTGGAAGCCAGCTCAAGAAAAGCCTGTGCACGAGTATCATGACAAATTATGGGAGAACAAAGTAGGAAAGTTCGTATATGAGATTTTTAACTAGGTGATGGTGCCCCTGCATATCGCCATTTTTGGACACCCACCACCTCGCGTCTCGGACAACATTGCAACAGGTCTGAGTGGCATAGCAGATTGGTATGTTGAGGCAGAGTTTTCGTATTTCCAAGTTTTCGGAGCTTCCGTCCCCCCTCATGCGCTGCCCTTGTTCATCCCCGACAAGTTGGCTTGTCGAGAAGTTGCYTGGAAAACAGTCATTGGARGYGTAAGCAAAGAACTTAAGGGCTACTCAAAGAAGGTATGGCMTTCTTTTCCTATTCGGTTCAATTCCTATTCTTTATTAGATTTCGGGCATGCCAAAGTCGAGGCTGCTKCCCTGGAGGACCTAAGTTTGGTCTCCATYGAGGTTAAAAAGCATGATCCACAGAGGGTTGTGGGAAATCATTTGGCTCATCGTGGGCTCAAGAGATTTGAGCATGAAAATTCACCCTCGGATGACGTTTTYCGAGGGGTGAGATCGTATGAAGAAGTGCTAGCTTGGATCSAATCATTAGCACCGGAAGACACAGCATCCGTATTAAAGTTCCAGGAACATAGACGAAGAAGCCTTCCCACTGTGTTGGGGGGTTTGGGTATTCCCGAAGCGAAACAAAAGGAGGTTGATGGTTCCGAGGAACAAAATTCTAACCTCAGAAAACGCCAGGAAGGGGAGCAAATAAAGAATCCCGAAGCAGAAGAAGAGACTACCGACCCACCCAGAGAACATAGTTCAGAGGTGGAAGTAAAAACCACGGACCCACCAAAGGAACAGACACCAGAAACTAAAACAGAGACTCTGGTTACACCAAAGGTGCAGAATCCCGTCAGTACTCCCAAAGAATCGACAAAACAAATAGGAGAGCCCATCACCTCGGTCACACCCTTGCAGTCGGCATAGGGAAATGTCGGCGAGGGATGGATATTTGATGAAGAATTGAGGCCCATCAGAGCAGAGGAACTCCCTCCAAATGAGTTCTTTTTTGATAAAAAGAGGAAGGCAGTGGTGAAAAAAGAGTTCTATCAAGAAGGAGAGTCCACTGTAAACAAATATAAAATCATGACTGATGGAAAAAATAAGAAAGGTGACCAACTCGCCACTGAAATCGCAGGAACGCTGGGGGCATATGCTTCAGCAAATTAATTCTCAGTTGGTCTTATGAATAACCAATTAAAAAGGAAAAATCGCCTAATTAGGACTCTCGAGGCCAGATTGGCTACAGCCACAGAAAATGCTAAAGGTCAGGCCAGCGTGGAGATGGAACAGGCCAGGGTGGCTGATAAAAATGAAATAGAGATGCTCAAGACCAAGCTTGAGCAAGCACAGTTGGTGGTCCGAGATGGTAGAGCGCAGGTGAGTCAACAGAGAGATTTGATTCAACAATTGCAGATTCGGGCATAAATCGTCGAGAGCAAAGAAATAAATATCAGGATATTTAAATCTCGAGCTAGTGAGATTCAGAGCAAATTATTTTCGGCACAGAAGAATTTGCTTGCCAGGATAGGAGAAATTAGGGAGAACTGTCTGTTGGTAAATCAGGTGTCTAAGAACCTGACTGCCATAGAAAGAGAAGCTGAAGTGGCTCGGGTCTCTTTCCAGGACGCAGTAATTGCCACAAATAACAGGTTTTCGGTAGACGTTCCTAGTCTTTCCATCCCTGAACAAATCAGAGGTAACATTCTATTAAAAGATTGGGAACATAACATTTCCCTGGGAAAGGAACAAGTTCAAAAGGTAACCCACTCTTTAGAGGAAGCTTTTAATTCAATAGATGGTGATTTGTTGTATATTGACAGCCGAGGCGATGCAGAAGAATTGATGCAAATAAACGTGGAACAGATCTCATTCGATCTGAAGGAAAAAGATGAGAGACATTCGGCCGATATCTCCCAGATGGATACGGTAGACATGGCCAAAATTTATAAGCACTTGCTCAAACCTAGCGTGCAACTAAGTGCCCTCGACATTGTCAATGCACAAATGGGGGACAAGCTATAACAGTTAGCCCGAGAATGTTACTTCGCCGAGGCCAGCTGTCAAGCAGAGCCATCACAGCTCGTATCTCAGTTTGTAGAAAAATGTATTGCCTGCACCGAATCAGCGCAAAGACGAGCACCTGGCACCACTTAAAGATAGAGCAAGAGAAAGGGAGCAATTGCGCTCCCCTCGGTTGTAACTGAATTTATGTAACTGAATAGATTCTAACTAATTTGCAAAGATGTATAAATATATCAGAGAACGAAATAAACAGGGCTGGACCTTTTTGGTATTAATTGTAATAGAGTTTTTTTCATTCGAGAAGTTAATATAAGCAAATCTGGAGATTCTCGATTCCGTCCAGACTATGTTACAAGTTTGTTTCTTCGTATTTCATGTTTCATTTCATTACATTATTCATGATTGATGTGCTTCGTTATACTTTAGTATGACCACTACTATAACTAAAGGATTCTGGCATTCTGTATTTGTTTATTGTCTTTCCTCTACACCAGCTATCAGCGGGTGTAAGACCAATCTGCACTTTTAGAATTCTATATTATTCTTCGCTATGTCGGTTATTTCATTACTAATTTCCTCTTCTGTTTATATGTGAGTTTTCTTTGACAGGAACCTTGCATTATATACAGCTAAATGTTTTTTCTCTCACCTCACACCTTTATATAAAATATAATACAGTTACGGGAAAGAGCCTTCAATTTTCATTTCTATTTTATTCCAAAAGCGTAAATTTCTCTTTATTTTGACCAAATCAAGACAACATTTAAACCCCCCTTTAAATCCTTTCCTAATCTTACTGTTCCTCCATGACTATCCCCGCAGCGACACAACCTAATATCGAACCCGGACTATCGAGCCAAACGCATATCGCCTTAAACGTTTTTTATATAATCCTTAAAACTGCTAACAATCGGGACGAACTTGAACGTTCATGGGCAGCCATTGAACAAGATATAACAAATCAGGAACAGTTGGAAGCTAGACGACGAGAACGTAGAAATCTTCCCTAGTTTCCTATACCGAAGGTCGACGTTACTCTCTCACCCATCTTTCACCTACTTTCGGATGCCTTGACACTGTAATTTTAAGCCTTAGTACAGACTCAGGAACAACAGATACATTCAAACATAAATGGATTTTATGGTCATCACATCATTAGGTGCGGCTTATACATATGTTGTCAAGATCGAGTAGAAACTTAAGCAGAAGAGGCCAGAGTTTGGATCTGCAAACTCCTCACAGCCAAAGCAAGGCAAAGGCATCCCAAACCCACAAAACAAGGGACGCAACAAAGATTGCCATTCTCAGGACAACCAGTCCAAGCCGCAGCCCAAGAAGGGTAATGAGAAGTCGAAGAAGGACATATGAAAGTGGTGTGAATACCATAAAATCCCTTGGCACAACACTGAAGAATGTCACTCCAAGTAGTCACCGGTGGCCGAGCTGAAAGCTTCCGAGTCAAAGGAAGATTATGACTTCGAATCAAATCCAAAAGGAGGGAACTTGATTATAGATGTCACACCCATTTCCACTATCGCTACCACCAAAGTCTAGCCAAGTGAACCAGAAGAACCAGAGGAAGGGGAACACCTCTTTCACTCACAGATGTGGTTAAAGGGGGCTCCGCTTCATTTTATTGTCAATAGTGGAAGTCAAAAGAACCTGGTCTCAACAGAGGTCGTTAAGCGGCTGGACTTACTGATGACACCGCACTCACAACCCTACACCATCAGCTGGCTTCACCGAGGAAGAGATCTCCGCGTCAACCAACAGTGTCATCTGCCCTACGACATCAAGCCCTTCAAAGATGAGGTATTGTGTGATATGTCTCCCCTTGAAGTTTGTGATGTTCTTTTAGGCCAACCGTATTTGTGGAAGTGACATGATGTGTATGACTCTAGACCCTGCAATGTTATTATTACTTTGGATAGACAATTGTACAGGATACCAGAGGTAGCATTGCCTACTGTTATTTCTTTAATTTGTGTTAAACAATGCAGTACGATCATTTCACATACCAGGAAGTTTGTCTTCTTTCTGATCCATGCTCACACTAAGCGGAAGGTCACCGCCACATCCATGACCTCTACACAGAGCCTCTCTTTGCAACAGAAGCAAGTGGACAGGATCGTGGAAGAGTATAGAGACATCTTCTCCTCACCCACCAGGGTACCGACGCACTGCTCAATCAAGCATCTAATTGATCTCACCCCTGGCACGCCTTTTCCTAATGAACTAGACTATCGTCGCTCGTTGAAATCAAGTGTCAGATCTAAGAGATGCTTCAAAGGGGCACATCAGACCCAACTCCTCCCCTTGCAGAACCCTGATTTTACTGGTACAGAAGAAAGACAAGACCTAGTGGCTCTGCATTGATTACAGAGCATTAAACAAAATCATAGTTAGGAACCGGTACCCAATTCCCTGAATTGATGACCTTCTTTACCAACTCAAGGGGGGGAATTTCTTCAGCAAGATTGACCTAAAGTCTAGCTACCACCAGGTTCCCATCGAACCGACTAATGTATGGAAGACAACTTTCAAATCTAAAGAAGGTCACTTCGAATGGTTAGTCATGCCCTTTGGCTTAACAAATGCACCAACAACTTTCATGAGATTGATCGATGATGTGTTGAGACCTTTCACCAAATATTTTGTGGTGGTATATCTGGATGACATCCTCATCTTCAACAGAACTTAGGAGGAGCACATGCAACATATTTAGTAGGTTTTGAGCACTCTGTGACAACACACACTATATGCCAACTTGGAAAAATGCTCCTTTGGCATGGACATGGTCCAATACTTGGGCTACATTGTTGATGAGCATGTGGTACATGTGGATCCAACTAAGATCCAAGTCATCTGTGACTGGCCAGCCCCGACCACACTAACCGAGCTTCGAAGCTTCTTGAGACTTGCCAACTTCTACTGACGATTTGTGTTGGGATTCTCTCATATTGCATGGGCCCTCAACCAAGTGACCAAGGGCAGTGGAAAGGAAAATTTCACATGGGTGTAGGCACAATAATGAGCATTTGATGATCTGAAGTATCACTTATGCTCAGCTCCGATACTCTCCTTACTCGATATGCAACAATTGTTTGACATTGAGATTAGTGCATCAAACTATGGTATAGGCGTAGTTATCACTCAACATGGTCACCCAATAGCATACCATAGTGGGACACTCTCAGATACCGTCCAAAAATACCCCACATGTGAAAAGGAAATGTATTCCATTGTGAAAGTCTGTCTTCAATGGAAACATTACATTCTGGGAAAGGAGACAATCATCCACACTGATTACAAGTCTCTGCAGTTCATACAGACACAGGGGAAGTTACAGAACGACCGCCATCAAAACTGGTCAACATACCTGTAGCAATTCCATCTCAACATCAAGTATAAGACAAGGAACACAAATTGTGTCGTTGACTGCCTCAGTCGACCTCCCATTGCTACACTCACCACCGTGCTCCATTCCTGTGGGCATGAGGCATCTAAGTGGCCCCAACTTTATCAACGAGATCCTAACTTCGCCACCACCTATCAGCTCTTGGGTACAGGCATGAATGTCACTGATTTACACATTTAGGATGGACTGTTATGCCATCTGGGCCACCTTTGTGTTCCCACAAGCGAGCATGCAAAGCTGATTTGGGAGGCTCACTACAAGCGGATGGCATGACATTTTGGGGTGGAGAAAATTGTGGTCGTTCTACAAAAAAAAAATTATTGGCCAAAACTTCGACAGGATGTCACCAAGTATATCAGATCTTGCACTACCTGTGCCATTGCCAAGCCAACCATCAAGAAGCGAGGCTTATACACCCCTCTTCCTACTCTCGCGACGCCTTGGGAATCCATCTTGATGGATTCCATGTCTGGCCTTCCATCCACCAAGCAAGACAATGATTGCGTATTTGTAGTGGTTGATCGATTTTCGAAGATGGCAATTCTCACACCCTGTAAGAAGAGTATCACATTAGAAGATACTGCTAAGATATTCTTCGAATGAGTGTGGGTCCATTTTGGGATACCACAGACCATCATCTCAAATCGGTACAACAGGTTCCTCAACACATTTTGATCGAGTCTACGGTCACTGTTGGACACCAAGCCCACTAAATCCACTTCCTTCCACCCTCAAATCGATCGCCAAACAGAGGTCATCAATCAGATGATTATGCAAATATTGTGCATGTATAACTCTAAGCATCCACATATATGGGATGAGAATCTTCCCTCTGTTCAACACAACTACAACATAACTCTCCATAGCTCCACCGACCATAGCCCATTTCAGATGGGGTTGGAATTCCAACCCTTGGGTCCCATTAATGTTTCACTATCTCTTGCAACCACACAAAAAAAATCTTTCCATGTTCAGTCTGAGGCCGACAAAGCCACCAAATTCATTGAGCGGATTCAACACATCCGCCAATAGGTCCATGAGATTTTGCAGAAAGCCAATGCTAAGTACAAGCAACGTCATGATCAACATTGGGTACCACATAAGTTTCAAGTGGGAGACAAGGTTTGGTTACATTTGCAGAAAGAGCGCCTTACAGGGCCCCATCGAGAGATCTGCCCACTTCGCTATGGGCCTTACATTATCACCAAGGTTGTGGGTGACAATGATTTTGAGCTCAACACTCCCCCCTTCCTTGGCTTGCACCCAGTGTTCAATGTTGACCTCCTTCGACCATATTTTCCACCATTATTGGACACCTCGGAGATTGTAGAATAGTTGACACCAACATCGCTCAACCTTGATTGCATGGAACAAACATCCATTGATCAAATAGTGGACACACGGGTCAAGGGCACTCTCTAGTAGAATATCCAACTTTATCGAGTTGTCAAGGCAGGGAAGCTCCTACACCAAGGCAAGTGGGTCACCCGGAGCCAAATTGAGTAGAAATGTACTCACATGATGGGGGAAATCAACACAATGGAGACCATTTCTTCGTAAGGGGGGAGGATTGATCCAGGTGGATATTGGTTGCCACCTACCTATTCTAACTGGATCCTCCTGACAGTTTTTAGTTCAACAAGTTTCTCTGTAATGATGACATTTCTTTGTAATTGTGGATTCTACACTTTCGGGGCTATCCTGAAGCCCTACACAACTTGTAGGAGGATATTGGTGGTCACCCACCTATTCCAACTAGCTTATTGTGGAAGTTTTCATGTCAGTACATCTTTCTGTACTTCCAGGGCCATTTTTGGGGCCCTAAAAAATGTTTTTTTTGCTTGCCATAGTCAAATTGTAGACGGAGTCAGAGTTTGATGAGATAATGTGTAGTTCTCAAAAATACCTTTCCAACGAGCTATCACGTGCCTAAAACGGAGGTCGTATGCAAAATTTACGACCTAGGGAAGTTGAGGTACCAACTTACCCATTGGACCCCACATAACTTTTGGCGTTTCATCTCCTAGGGTTAGGTTTTTGGATGTCTAGGGTTTTGGAATTCATGAGTAATGTTAAAAAGGCCTCTAGAGCCTCATTGTAATCATTCTGCTCAGAAGGATGTGCATAGCAGCCACATCTCTTCTCAGAGATAACTACCACCATTCAAGCAAGTTGTTTTCAATTCTGTAGTTTTACACTTTCAACCTATTTTCTTTATTCAATAGAAGTTATTATTCATTGGATACTTGTTGGTGTTCTTCGTATCTCTCTATTATTATATTCAATCTGTTATTCATTTCATTCAACTCATTAATCTGGATCAATACCCTTCGAGCAGATTCAACCATTTATCTACAACATCTGGATCTATCAGTCCTTCAAATAATCGAATATCAAAATTTACTTGTACCTTGAAGGGGGTTACGTGGCCGCTTGATGAAGATGCATCTCCCGTGGGCAACCGCCGAAGGATCTGTGCAAAGTTGTCCATCATTTCGTTCCTTTGTCGCGCAAGGGCTTCCTCGAGCAACAGTTTAAAAGGATCTCCTACTCCATAATCTTTCTTCTCATCCCCCATGAGTTGTTTTCGAGCTTGGCGTAGTCGATCTTGCAAAGGCTCAACTGGTTTGATTCCCAAATTCTTGTATCTAGATCTTGTCAGGCACATGCACAAAGAAAAAAAAATGAAGAGAAGACCGCTCTTATACCACTGATCCAAATTTATGAGTGGAACGAAATGAATAATAGATTGAATAGAATAACACAGAGATACAGAGAACAGTAACATATATCCAATGAACAATAACTTCTATTCAATAAAGAAAATAGGTTGAAACTGTAAAACTATAGAACTGAAAACAACTTGCTCAAATGGTGGTAGTTATCTCTAAGAAGAGATGTGGCTGCAACGTGCATCCGTCTGAGTGGAATGATTACAATGAGGCTCCATAGGCCTTTTTAACATTACTCATGAATGCAAAAACCCTATACATAAAAAAAACCTAACCCTAGGAGATGAAACACCAAAAGTTATGTGGGCCCTAATGGGTAAGTTGGTACTTCAACTTCCTAGGGTCGTAACTTTTGCATATGACCTCCGTTTTAGGCATGTGATAGCCTGTTGGAAAGGTATTTTCGAGAACTACACATTATGTTGTCAAACTATAACTTTGGTTATAGTTTGACTATGGCAAGCCAAAAAAACATTGTTTAGGGCCCCAAAACGGCCCCGGAAGTACAAAAAGATGTACTGACATGAAAACTTCCAAAATAAACCAGTTGGAATAGGTGGGTGTCCATCAATATCCACCTGGATGTTGTGTAGGGCTTCAATATGTTGTTTTTCTTCATATGAGATATAATCGATATATTATTACAATGATGAGTGTTCCATATATAGGGAACATATGGTGACCATCCATGAAAGGATGCGTCCCTTGAATAATCAATAGCTATTTATTATTATCATTTACTTATTATATATGATATTTAATAATCAATAATTATATCATTAATTATTATTTTAAGAGAATGTCTTCCCGATGTTGTCCAAACATCAACACTCCCTCTTGACGAGGGAGACATTTTGCATCATGCCAAGCTTATCTTTGAATTATACAAACTTCATCCTAGACTCTTGACAATTGTCTGTCAATATTGGGAGACATCTCTCTCCCACCTGAACCGAGGAGAAACTCCTTCTGCAGCTCTTCCTCTAATCCAATTAACTCTCTCTAAGATTAGGCTCACTTTGGGTCCGCATGTAATAGCACATAACATCTTGAGTCTTTATTATTCCTTGTAAAATCACCATGACTAGGACAAAGACCACACCAGGATCTTTCACCATGAGTACATACCTGTGAGTGAATGTCAACCTGATGCTAACTGAAACGTGGAAAAAGCATTTCAAGCACCTCGAGTCCATATTATTCCTTGTCATGTTCAAGGAAGGACTACGTCTAGGCCCATTTACCACAAGTGCACCTTTATGATAAATGTATCATATCTCCCTTAGTTTGCAACCCAATCTAGGAGAAGTTCCGCCCGATGCTGAAACATAAACACTCCCTCTTAGCTAGGGAGGTATCTTTCCATAGTAGTACACAACTACTGTCCAGGGACACGTAGTCTCTACCAGTGGTACACAACCACTAGAGTAGCAAAAGGTTTGTCACACATGGCACTCCCATGTGGACTTCTAGAGGCTACACCCTCTAGAAACACTAGGGTCAACTCCCATAGTGTGTGACGTCAAGGGTCAACTCCCTTGACATGTCCTTATGTGCTCTCCACATGGGACGTTGAGCTATAAGCCCAAATGCACTTATCCCTTCTCAAATAGGTGTCCCACTTATCCCTTCTCGAATAAGTGTCCTCACAGATCAACTCAACTCAATTCCCATAGGAGTACGATCCGGAGAATGTTTGTCACACATGGCACTCCCATGTGGACTTCCAGAGGCTACACCCTCTAGAAACACTAGGGTCAACTCCCATAGTGTGTGACATCAAGGGTCAACTCCCTTGACATGTCCTCATGTGCTCTCCATAAGGGACGTTGGGCTATAAGCCCAAACACACTTATCCCTTCTCGGACAAGTGTCCCACTTATCCCTTCTCGGACAAGTGTCCCACTTATCCCTTCTCGGATAAGTGTCATAACAGATCAACTCAACTCAGTCACAGAGGAGTATGATCTGGAGAATGTCTCAGGAAGCTGCAAACATCAACACTCCCTCTCAACGAGGGAGGCATTCTCTGCCACACCAAGTCTGTCATGAAAGTACTTGAACTTCGTCCCGATTTGGTAAGAACATCAACAACCTGCTCATTTGTAGGAAGGTACAACACCAATACTTCCTTCCTCTGCACCATGTCTTGGATGTAATGGTACTTGATCTTAATGTGGTTTGATTTGTCATGAAACACTAGATTCTCTTAGATCTTCACACAACTTTGGTTACCATAATGAATAATGGTGGAATCAAGCACATGTTCGGATAAATCTGCAAGGAGCTTGCGAAGCCACACTACTTCACAGACTGACATACTTAATGCAATGTACTCTACTTCTGTTGTGCTCAAAGCCACATAAGTCTGTTTCCTGCTACACCAGGAAACCATGGAAGATCCTAAAGTGAAGGAACACCCGAAGGTTCTCTTTTTGTCCACTACGCTCCATGCCCAATCAGAGTCAATATATTTTTTCCATATCATATCAATACTGAAAGTATATCTCAGACCATGTCCAACTGTGCCTCGCAGGTATCTCAACACATGCTTCACAATGATCTAGTGTGTCTATCTTGGCTGAATCATAAATTGGCTAAGTGCACTCACTGCATACCAAATATTTGGTCTGGTGTTAACCAGATACATCAATGATCCAATCATCTTTCTGTATAGAATCGGATCAATTTTGTCAGAATCAGAAAAAGACACACTTAGTTTCTTCAGATTCGTCACCATTGGTGTAGCCACAGGCTTCAAGTTCAACATCCCAAACTTCTTCAATATCTCAATTGTGTACTTCCCCTGACTCAGGAAGATCTCATCAATTCTCTACCACACCTCTATTCCCAAGAAGTAGTGCATCATACCAAGGTCCTTCATCTCAAACTTAGAGTCCAACGCATACTTGCATTCAACAATAAGGTTCTCTATACCGGTTAGGAATAAATCATCAACGTAGAGGACCAAAATCAGGGACTCACCATTAACAGTCTTGTAGTACATGATGGGATCGACAACACTTTTGTTGAAGCCCAAAAATCATCAGGTGTCCATCAATCCTTGCATACGAAGCTCGAGGTGGTTACTTGAGTCCATACAAGGCCATCTTCAACCTACACACATGAGACTCCTTCTCATGTATCACAAAACCATATGGCTGATCAATGTATACTTCTTCCTCAATCTCTCCATTGAGAAAGGTTGTCTTTACATCGATATGATGTACTCTCTAACCCATCGATGTTGCATGGGAAATAATCATCCAGATAGAAGTGTATCGAGCAACATGAGCAAATATATCCTCATAATATATTCCCTCCACCTGAGAGAATCCTCTAGCAACAAATCTTGTTTTGTGCCTCTCGATGCTCCTGTCAACTATGTGGTTGATCTTGTAGATCCATTTGGAAGTCACTACAGACTTCCCCTCAGGTCTCAAAACAATATCCCACACATCATTCTTCATGATGGATTGATACTCCTCCATCATGGCATCTCTCTATATTGGCTGACTAGATGCCTCCTCATAACAAGAAGGTTCAGAATAAATGATGTGGCTCATAGTTGCAACATAGCACAAATATCTCTAAGGTTTCTTGCTCTCTCAAAAGGTACCATGAGAAGATGCATGTCCTTCTGCCTCCTGCAGAGTCTGAGGATCCCATGCAAGTATCTTCCGACCTACTGCAATATCTCTAAAAACATTAACTGGAGATACAGGATCAATGGGATCAATTGGCTCAATTGTCTCCCTTTGAAAGGGAATGCCATCTTAGACCTTATTTGACATATAAATGTTTCCTCATCAAACCAATGTCTTGGTTCATTCATATGACCATCTAAGGTACGTAAGGATGAAATCTACACCATCTTGCTCGTCTGTCTGTTGAAGCCTGGTTGCTTCATCTGCACCATGTCTCGTTTGAAATCCTACGAGAAGCCCTTGAAGCCTCACTACTTCCACGACTTGCGTAATTGGCTATGATATATTCTACCTCGACAGTATTGAGTGTTATAGAGGTCTACTTCCACGAATCTCGACTGATTTGATACCATGTTGTTTTTTTTCATATGAGATATAATCGATATATTATTACAATGATGAGTGTTCCATATATAGGGAACATATGGTGACCATCTATGAAAGGATGTGTCCCTTAAATAATCAATAACTATTTATTATTATCATTTACTTATTATATATGATATTTAATAATCAATAATTATATTATTAATTATTATTCTAAGAGAATGTATTCCCGATGTTGTCCAAACATCAACACAAGATAGCCCCGGAAGTGTAGAACCCACATTTACAAAGAAATATCATCATTACAAAGAAACGTGTTGAACTACAAACTGTCAAGAGGAGCTAGTTGGAATAGGTGGGTGGCCACCAATATCCACCTGGATCATATTAAACTTTGGAAAAAGACACATTTTAAATTGGAATTTGACTAACATTCTGTTGTGATATGCCCAAATCATGCAAATATTCAATCCAATTTTACAAGAAGCAAATAAAAATAAGCATAAGCAAGGCAATCACATCCTATATTATCAACAAAAGAAAATGTATAAGAAACTTACGAAAAATGGGCTTAGGAGGCAACATGTTTTTTTATAAGAAGACATGAACAAATTTTGATAGCATGGGCTAATAATCAAGGGTAAGAGGTTATAGTATGTCTAGGGACTAACACCGGCTCCTTATGGGGGTAATGTTTTGTCATAAAACATTAATAACCATACATACCAATGCCTTCCTTTCCCACTTGATCAGTTTTGAATATCCACCCTTTTTATGTTCCCGACTGCTCTAATCCCTGTTTTATTTCAAATCATTTATCCTGCATACTAAAATATCAAAAGAAGGAACTAATTGTAGATTAGTGTCTCAATTAGGCTTGGAGTCTTTATTTGATCTATTTAAACACACCAAAATAATCAATATGTAGAGATGAATCAATCTTGGGTCTTCATGTAAAATAATGCTTCAGAAAACATCCATTTACTGGACCCCCGAATATCTCACTGTCATCCAAATTTTGTAAGACAAAGGTGTTATTATTCATAATTTTGGCTATTTTAAAAGGACCAAACCATAGCTTGTCGAACTTACCATGTTTTGATTTTTCTTCCCTCCTGACATCCCATCTCAGGACAAGATCTCATGTTTCAAAATCATATGTTTTCAGTCTTTTTATCAAATACTTCCTTGACCTTTCTCTGATGAGTTTTAGATTTCTCATTTAGCATTTCTCTTTTCTGTTGGACTTCAATGATTTGAAAAATTCTTCTTTGAATGTCATTTGGTTCTTCCAACCCTTCTTGAAGGAATTTAAGTACATGTAAACCAAGTTGGGTTGAAAATATGGCATCTGTCCCATAGACCAGTTGGAAAGGAGAGGTTCCAATTGCACATAAAGCAAACTTCAACATGGAATCCCATGATCTTTTCTTTTCTGCCAACAACTTTTTAATGATTCTGATAAGACTTTTGTTCGAGGATTCTACTAATCCATTACCCTGTGGGTAGTAAGGGGTAGAATGCACCATCTTAATATTATACTTTCTGCAAAATTCAACCATAGAAGTAGACTTGAATGCCTGAGCATTGTCTGTAATCAATTTCCTAGGGCATCCAAATCTTGAGAAAATATTTCCTTCTAAAAAGCTCATGATAAACTTATATGTTGTATTCCTTGTAGGGATAGCCTCAATCCATTTTGTAAAATAATCAATGGCTGTGAGTATCCATTTGTGTTTCCTAGAAGAAGGTGGATTAATTTATCCAATGAAATCAAGGCCCCACTGCTGAAAAGGACCATTTGCAATTATAGGTTTCAAAGGCAGAGAAAGCAACTTTCATTTTCCTGCAAACATCTGGCATTTTTCACATGCTCTGACCTGGGAAAACACATCATAAAATATCATAGGCCATTAATATCATGTCCTCGAGATTTTGAAAGTTGTGGCTTTCCAATGGTGATGTCCTCCACAAATTCCTTTGTGTAAATCAATAGGAACCTGCTTTGCTTCTTCCTCATCAACACATCTCAATAAAACTCCAATAGGGTCTCTCAAAACATAACCTGATTAATTATGCAATATTTCACAGCTTTGAGTTTCAAGGATCTCAACTTAGACTTATCAAAATCGGGAGGAGGTTGAAGATTTTGCAAAAAGTGAACAATATCTTTATGCCAGGATGAAGAAAGATATTTTTCCATTACCTATAAGCTCCTTCCTTCAGTTTGTGAAACTGAACCATCTGATTGACTAAAAATATAATGCAACCCAAGAGCCTTACAATTTGATTCAGCAAGTAGCTTGGCAAGACACTCTCCTTTGATCAGCTTTGTAGGTTTTATGACCAGATCATATTCCAAGAGTTTGGTTATCCATCTTCCCCTTTTTCCTTCACTATTTGGTTGTACAAGTATCTCTTTCACAACACTGCTAGGGACATAAGCAATTATATTAGAATGCAAAACATAAACCCTGAAGGATTTCAGTACCTTAACTACGACATAAGCTTGCTTTTCCATAATTCCATACTTTAGTTCTGCATCTCTAAGAGTCTTGTTGAAGAAAGAAATAGGTTGTTCATACCCTTCATCATTCCTCTGCAACAGAATAACAACAATGGTATCTTCAAATGCAAATGAGAAAACTAGAAATTCTCTAGAGTAATCTAGACTATTAAGGATAGGAGCTTCAATTAGAGCTTGTTTTATCTTTTCAAAGGAATATTTTTCTTCTGGTGTCCACTTAATTTCTGCATCTTTTTTTAGCATATTGGTAATGAGCTTGATGATTTCAGCAAAATTGAGTATGAACTTCCTTAAAAAAAATATTTTACCTATGAAGGATTGTATAGCCTTTTTGTTTCTTGGGATGCCAATCTTCTTAATGGCCTCCACCATCTCTGGATCTATCTTGATCGTTCCTTCAGGCACAATATGGCCTAAGAGCTTGCTTTCATGCATGGGAAATCAAGATGTCTTTGGGTTTAAAGATATGGCATACCTTGTGCACTTTTTAAATGTCTGTTTGAGGTGATGCAAGTGTTCATCATCATATTTCGAGAAAATAGTTATGTCATCTAGATATATGACCATGAATTTGTCTTTTTCTCCCACAAATAAAATGTCCATGGCCCTCTAAAAAGTGGCCCCTACATTCATCAAACCAAAGGGCATCTTTTCATACATTAAAGTGCCCCAAGGAGTAGTGAAAGCAATCTTCTTCTTATCTTCTTCAAAAATTGATATCTAATTATATCTTAAGTATCCATCCAACATGGAAATTCTTTGAGCACCCACTGCTTTCTGCAGAATATGATCCATATTGAGTAATTGATAATTGTCCTTCAGTGAACAACTATTCAGATTTCTAAAATCCACACACAACCTTATTTCACCATTCTTTTTTATGACCGGTACAAGATTGGCCACCTACTCTGAGTATCTGAGAGGTACTATGATCTTTGTATCAAGCAAATTTTTCACTTCTTTTTCAATAATGAGCAACAACGTAGGGTTGAATTGTCTCATTTTATGTCTAAAAGGTTTAGAGCCTACTTTCAGAGGAATTTTATGTTGAATAATTTTTGTGTAAAAAATATTTGTATGCTAGGAGAGAATACAGAGGAGTCACTGAATTTTTTGTATGCTCTGTTTCATTAGGGTAGGAGAGAATACAAAGGAGTCGTTGAATTTGTTGTATTCTCTCTTTCATCAAATGAAATACGTGTATGTGTGCATTCCCGGATCAATGTTAATAGAGAATATTTTATTGTTCATGGGTATATAAAATGTTATGGTTGAGTGTAGTTGAATTTTGGGCCTCCCTCCTCTTCTCTTCACATTAGTTTGACATTAGAGCATGTGTGTGCACATTGGAGCTTGAAGGAGAGTGAGACTGAAGATGTTGAGGAAAGCATGACAATTGGACATTGTTTAAAACAAGGAGAATATGAGAACAATTATAGATCAAGAGTTCACTTGTTGAGGTAAAGCTCTGATTCAAAGAGGAAAATCCTTGGCATGTTATGAGAAGCATCAATAAGTATTGAAGTGCATGTAAATGTCTAAGGACAATGAATTGGCTATAGGAAGGCATATTGAGTGCAAGGAACACATGGAGAAGAACAGTTGCCAGAAAGTGTTGTGTTGTTTTCTTGAGTCATATAAACTGCAACAAATTAAAAAAAGCATTGAAATAAAAAAATGATTGAGCCTAGATGACATATACTGGATAAGGGAAGAGATGTAGGTGATAATGAAAATATTCAAGCAGTGGGAAGAAAAACAATAAATAGAGGCTAAGATAGAAGTTGTGAGAAGAAAAATAAAAGACATTGGAGGAGGAAGAAAGGAAAAGAAGTGAAAAAAGGAACATTGTAGAGGATGTCTAAATTGTAGGGGTGGGTTTTTCCCAAAAGAATGTGATGCACTTTAGGATGAGTGCAAAGTGGTGGAGGTTCAATATGCAACCAAGTGTGTGCATGAATAAATTGAGGAGCACGACGAAAGGAGTTCCTAACCCATGCGATTGAAGCAAAATTGTAAGTTGCAGTGAATATTGCTCCCATGGAGCTTGAAGATGAATGTGAGACTATGCTTAATTGCATATATGTAACAAAGATTGATTTTGGAGTTATACATAAGACAATTCTTATGTTGCATCATGAAGAGGAAATGGAGAAAGAAAAGAGGATGAGAGGATAGATGAATCCCTAGAAAAGACAACATGTTACCTCATAGAAGTAGTTTTGTGCACTAAATTGGATTAGTGTTTGCAACCTATGGCTAGAAATTTTCATTTTTCTCCACTAGTTGTTATGTTGTAGGTTAAATTAATGTTTTTTGGTGCAACTAAGTACATACAAAGAATATTGGATATGGAAGCTTAATACTAACACAATAGAAGCATGATGATCACTTATATCAAGTTGTGGAGTAGTATTTTGATCGATGGAGGAAATGAAAGAAACAATCTCTAACTAATGACTCTGAACCAGGAGGTTCATAATTTTCAAGAAAGGGGATTATGATGTAAAAACAAAATAAAGTCATCGAGGAAGGCCACATTTCCCAAAAGTCTACATGTTAAAGAAAATTTGTCATCGAGACAATATGCATTACTAAGCATGAAGCTTTTTATTTCCTTACTGAATTCTTCCAGTTAGAAAATCCATATCCCAACAATTAATTAGATAGTATGAAGGGAGTTCGATTGTCCCAAAACATGCCAAATTTTGATGTGTTTTCTATCAATTGCACAAATAATCAGTGGAAGAATTTTAGGCTTTTAGTGGAACCTTGCAATGTCCTTGTTCTAAGCAACAATGCTCCTTATTAATTTGTATATAAGTAGTAGAGTGGGGAGGTTTTAAAGGTAGTGTATAAGAGTTCTAGAGGTTAGGAGAGAATACACAAGAGTCATTGAGTTTGTCGTATGCTCTTTTTCATCAAATGAGGTCTATGCATATGCATATTTCCAGATATGTGTTTAATATAGAATCATTGCATGCTCATGAGTATATAAAATATTTTTTTT
>ML780687.1:161586-171590 GCA_009831015.1 Picea engelmannii | reverse complement strand
GCTTTACGTCACATCTCTCAAGCTGGAAGCACAGTACTAGTCTCATCTCAATGTCTTGCTTTACGTCACCGCACTCAAGCTGGAAGCAAGATACTAGACTGGCTTTACGTCACAACTCTCAAGCTGGAAGCACAGTACTAGTCTCATCTCAACGTCTTGCTTTACGTCACAGGACTCAAGCTGGAAGCAAGATACTATACTAGCTTTACGTCACAGCTCTCAAGCTGGAAGCACAGTACTAGTCTCATCTCAATGTCTTGCTTTACGTCACAACACTCAAGCTAGAAGCAAGATACTAGACTGGCTTTATGTCACAGCTCTCAAGCTGGAAGCACAGTACTAGTCTCATCTCAATGGCTACTCCCCCTTTCGAGGAAGGTCCTTTCAGACTATACCAAGCTTATCTTGAAAGTGCTCAAACTTTACATGAGATAGAGGCTTGGTCAACACATCAACAACCTATTCATCCGTGCTAACGTACTGGAGCTTTATGGCTCCCCTCTGCACCATGTCACAAATGTAATGATATCGAATCTCTATGTGCTTCGACCTGTAATGGAATATAGGATTCTCTGTCATCTTTATGCAACTTTGGTTGTCACATAGGATCGTGGTTGCTTCCATCTCTAGGTCAAATAGGTCGGTCAACAACTTACGAAGCCATATAGCTTCGCAACTAGCAGAACACGCAACAATGTATTATGCTTCCGCTGTGCTGAGAGCAATGCTGGATTGCTTCTTACTCTGCCATGAGATCATGGCTGATACCAAACTGAAACAACATCCTGAAGTGCTCTTCCTATCAAAAACGCTTCCAGCCCAATCTGAATCAGTGTACCCACTCAATGTGAAATCATGATCTCCATCATAACTGAGACCACAATCTAATGTACCCTTAAGGTACCTCATCACATGTTTTGCAGCCACAAGGTGAACATGTCTGGGTTATACCAGAAACTGACTTAGGGTGTTCACGACAAAACAAATTTATGGTTTGGTGTTAGTTAGGTACATCAACGATCCAATAATCTGTCTATACAGCGTGGCATCAATAAATTCCTACAAAGTATCGACCAACAACTTCAACTTCGTTTCCATGGGTGTATTCATGGACTTGCACTCTAACATGTTGAATCTCTTCGGGATTTCGGCTCCATACTTCCCTTGGTTAAGGAAGATCCTCTCTGGACTCTGCCATACCTCAAGACCTAAGAAATAATGCATTAGGCCAAGGTCTTTCATCTCAAATTCTGAAACAAGCCTCTTCTTACATTTGGTGATGAGCTTTTATTCTCCAGTTAAGAATAATATCAATGGCTCATCGTTCATGACCTTGAAGTAGAGGTTAGAGTCTGCTTTACTCTTGGTAAAGCCCAAGCTCGTCAGGAAATTGTCTATCTAGCCATACCAAGCTCTAGAAGCTTGCTTCAATCTGTATAGAGCCTTCTTCAACTTGCAGACACGAGACTTCCTGTCTTCAACTTCAAATCCTTGAGGTTGCTCTACATACACTTCTTCTTCGATGACACCATTTAGGAAAGTTGTCTTTACGTCCATCTGGTGTAACTTCCGTTTCATTTTAGTTGCAAGGGCTATGATGGTTCTGATCGAAGTGTATCTGACTACAAGAGCGAATGTCTCTTCATAGTCAATGCCTTCTTTTTGAGAAAATCCATGAGCTACAAATCTTGCTTTATACTTCTCAATACTTCCATCATCAACATGTTTTATTTTGAAAAGCCATTTGGAGGATACCACATCCTTACTCTTCGGTCTGGGAACTATTTCCCATACATCGTTCTTTATTATGGATTGGTATTCTTCTGTCATGGCATCTGCTCATTCTTTCTTCTGAATGGATTCTTCAAAGCAGGTAGGCTCCTTCTCTAGGAGATCACACATCAAAGCCATATAAGTGGAGAATGGCTTAGTTCTCTTCACATGTCTCTACACATGTGAAAGGCAGGGGTGGTGGAGTTATCTATGGAATCTTAATACCCCTTTGAAAATCAAGATAACTCTTTGGATTGCCTTCAACAATAAGATTTTAACTTGGGAAATTGGAACTAAAAGAGGATGGGTCGGGCCAAATAGGTATGTGTTGTGTAAGCTTCACGATGAATCTTCTTCTCGCATTTTCATTGAATGTCCTTATACAATGCAGGTGTTGAGGATCGTCCATGAAGAGCTTTGATCCATATTTATGAGTAGAACGAAATGAAACACAAATATATAACATTAACATAAAGATACAGTGAACAATAATAGAGATACAATGAAACTTAACTTCTATTCAATAAAGGAATCTGTTGAAACTGTAAAATGCAGAATGAAACAATCTTGCTTGAATGGTGGTAGCTAATCTCTGAGAAGAGATGTGGCGGCTACACGCATTCGCCTGAGAACATTACAATGAGGCCTCCAAGACTTTTTAGCATCAAGAAGTAATTATAAAACCCTAGACATCCAAAAACCTAACCCTAGGAGATGAAGTGCCAAAAGTCATGTGGGCCATGATGGGGTAAGTTGATACATCAACTTTTCGGGGTCGTAATTTTTGCATACGATCTCCATTTTAGGCGCATGATAGCTAGTTGAAAAGGTCTATCCGAGGACTACACATGTTTCCGTCACACTCTAACTTAGTCTACAATGTGACTGTGGCGAGCCCAAAACATGATGTTTAGGCCTCAAAACGGTCCCATAAGTTTAGGACCTGAAAAGCTAGAAAAACACTGCTAAGATGAAAACTACATGTGAGCCATTTGGAAGAGGTGGGTGGCCACCAATATCCACTTGGATCATCCTCCCCCCTTAGGAAGCAATGGTCTCCATTGCGTTGAGTTCCCCCATCAGATGATGAAATTTTTGTTGAATTTGGCCTCGGGTGAGCCACTTGCCTTGATGCAGGAGCTACCTCGCTTTGACAACACGATAAAGCTGAAGGTTCTATTGGCAAGTGCCCTTGACCTATGTGTCCACGATCTGATCAATGGATGTCTGTTCCATGTAGTCAAGGTTGAGCTCTATCATTTTAACTATTATGCTATCTTTGAGGTGTCTAATAATGGTGAAACGTATGGCCAAAGGAGGTCTACATTAAACACTAGATGCAAGCCAAGGAAGGGGGGAATGTTGAACTCAAAAGCATTGTCACCCACAACCTTGTTGATGGTGCAAGGTCCATAGCAGAGTGGATGAAGCTTTTGATGGGGTCATGTAAGGCATTCTTTATGCAAATGCAACCAAACTTTATCTCCCACCTGAAACTTGTGTGGCACCTGATGTTGATCATGGTGCTGCTTATACTTGGCATTGGAGTTCTGCAAAATATCTTGAAACTGTTGGCAAATGTGTTGGATTCGTTCAATGAACTAGGTGGCTCTGTCGGCTTCGATTTGAGCATGGGATGATTCTTCCCATGTCGACACAATGGGTAGTGCAACATCCATGGAACCCAATGGTTGAAATCCCAACCCCACCTGAAAGGGGTTGTGGCTGGTTGAGCTATGTATGGCTCTATTGTAACTATGTTGAACATATGGAAGACTCTCATCCCATGCATGCGAGTGGTTGGAATTGTTCATGCGCAAGATATGCACGATCATCCTGGTGACGACCTTGGTTTGGCCATCCGTTTTGGGGTGGAAGGAAGTGGATTTGGTGAGATTAGTGTCTAACTGTGACCAAAGGATTGACCAGAATGTGTTGAGGAACCAATTGTCGCGATCTGAGACGATGGTTTGTGGTATCTCAAAATGTGCCCACACTCGTTCGAAGAAGAGCTTGGCAGTGGCCTCTACTGTGATGCTCTTCTTGCAGGCGGCTAGAATTGTCATCTTGGAAAATCAATCGACAACCACATAAACACAGTCATTTCCCTACTTGGTTGAAGGAATGCCCGACATGTAGTCCATCAAGATGGATTCCCAGCGCCTGTCGAGAGTGGGAAGAGGGGTGTACATGCCTTGTTTCTTAATGGTCGATTTGGCAATGACACAATTCGTGCAATACCTGATATACTTGTTGACATCCCGTCGAAGTTTCAACCAACAAAAATGTTGTTGCAACATTGCCATTAAACTTTCTACATTGAAGTGTCTTGCCACCCGACTACAATGATCTTCACAAATCAGCTTCTCTCGCTCGCTTGATGGGACGTAGAGATGGCCCAGATGGCACAACAACCCGTCCTGAAGATGGAAATCAGTGAAAACTGTGTTTGTGCCCAACATATGGTAGATAATGACAAAGTTAGGATCTCTCTCGTAGAGTTGGGGCCATCCGGAGGTCTCATGTTCGCAGGAGTGTAGCAATGTGGTTAGTGCTGCAACTGGAGGTCGACCAAGGTAGTCAATGACGCGGTTGGTGCTCCATGTCTTATACTTGATGTTGAGATGGAACTACTGCAAGTATGTGGACCACTTCTGATAGTGATCATTCTACAATTTTCCTTGTGTCTGCATGAACTGCAGAGGCTTATGATCAGTGTGGATGACTGTCTCCTTCTCGAGAAATCAATGCCTCCACTGGCAGCAAACTTGTATAATGGAGTACATTTCTTTGTCGTAAGTGGGGTACTTACAGACGATATCTAATAGTGTCTCACTACGATAGGCCACATGATGTCCATGCTAAGTGAGAACCGTGTCCACAACATAGTCTGAAGCATCTGTCTCAATCTCAAAAGGTTGTTGCAGGTCAGGTAATGAGATCAACGTAGATGAGCACAAACGTTGTTTCAAATCATCAAATGCTTTCTGCTGCAATTGACCCCACACGAACTTTGCCTTGCCACCACCCCTGGTCACTTGGTTAAGGGCCCATGCAGTGTGGGAGAATCCCAACACAAACCTAAGAAGCTTTGAAGCTCAGTGAGTGTGGATGGGGCTGGCCAGTCATGAATGACCTGGATCTTGGCTGGATTGACATGTACCCCATGCTCATTGACAATGTAGCCTAGGTACTGGACCTTTTTCATGTCGAAGGAGCATTTTTCCAAATTTGCATATAGCTTGTGTTGACTTGTTGAATATGTTGCAAGTGTTCCACCAAACTCTTGCTAAAGATGAGGATGTCATCCAAATACACCACCACAAAGGAATCGGTGAAAGGCCACAAGATATCGTCCATCATCCTCATGAAAGTTGTTGGGGCACTCGTCAAGCCAAAGGGCATGACCAACCATTAAAAAATACATTTTTTGGACTTGAAGGCAGTCTTCCATACATCGCTCTGCTCTATTGGGACCTGGTGGTAGCTAGACTTCAGATCAATCTTACTGAAATATCCCCCCCTCTTGAGTTGGTCAAGGAGATTGTCAATTCAGGGAATTGAGTGTCAATTCCTTACTATGATTTTATTTAGGGCCCGATAATCAATGCATAGTCGTTAGGTCCTATCTTTCTTCTGCACAAGCACGATTGGGCTTCCATGAGGTGATGAGCTTGATCGGATGTGCCACTTTTCGAGCAACTCTTGGATCTATCATTTGATTTCCTCATTTTCTGACAGAGAGCGACGATAGACTGACCCATTGGGTAACGGTGTGTCGGGTGTTAGATCGATTGAATGCTTGACCTAACAATGCAGAGGTACCCTAGTGGGTGAGGAGAAGATGTCTTTGTATTCTTCCACGACCTTATCCAGTTGCTTCTGTTGCGTGAAGAAACTTGTCGCGGAGGCCATGGATGTGGCTGCAACCTTCTACTAACTTTGAGCACGAATCACGAAGAAGACAAACTTCCCAGTCTAAGAGATGACCTTCCTGCATTGCTTGGAAAAGATCAAGGAAATGGCAGTAGGTGGGACTACCTTGGGTATCCTATACAATTTCCTGTCCAAAGTAATAATAACACTACGAGGCCTAGACTCATATACAACATGACATTTCCATAAATAAGGTTGGCCCAAAAGAACATCATAAACTTCAAGGGGGGCAACATCACACAATACCTCATCTTGAAGGGCTTGATGTTGCGACACTGTTGGTTGACGCGAAGATCGCTCCCTTGGCGGAGCCATCCGATTATGTATCACTGTGGGTGCGATGTTGTTGGCAGAGCCAACCGCTTGATAACCTCTGCTGAGATGAGGTTCTTCTAGCTACCACTATTAAGGATGAAGTGCAACAGAGTACCCTTCACCCACATCTGTGAATGAAAGAGGTGCTCACATTCCTCTAGTTCATTAGGTTCATTGAGTTGGATCTTAGTGGTAGCAACGGTGACATTGGGTTCTGCGTCAATGATCCATCTCCCTTTTTTTGGTTTTGACTCAGAGTTGGAACCCACATATGATTCATAGGCTTTCGCCTTGACCACCAATGACTTCTTTGAGCGACATTCAAGGATGTTATGCCAGGGGCTCTTATGGAACTCGAACCACTTCCTAGTGTCTTTCTTTGTCTTCCCATTGTCCTTCTTTGTTTGCGTCTTAGATTGGTTGTCTTGATGTTGTCCATCCCTGCTTTGTCCTTTGTTCTACGGGTTGGGGCTGCCTTTGCGCTGCTTCTGCTATGAGGGGTTCACAGACCCAAACTGCAACGTCTTTTGTTTAAGATTTTTCTCGATTTTGATAGCATATCGATAGGCTACACCCAAGGATGAGATGTCCAAAAACTCCATTTTTGTCTGGATGTATCTATGCAGACCGCCGTGGTACTTGAGCACCAAATGTCCCTCAGAGTATTTGATAACCAGCTTGGTGCACAAGGTATGGAAGACATTGGTGAACGCTGGCACTGTTTGGTCCCTTTCTTGTTGTAGTGTGGTCCATCTTGTATATAAGTCGTCATAACTTCCAATAGGGTAGTGTTGTTCCTTAATAACATTCCTAAAAGAACCCCAAGTAGGTGCGACTGCAAATAATGGATATTCCTTTGTTGCCTTTTGCTCACATAAAGTCTCCCATCAATCTTTGACATGGGGAACGATTCTAAGTAGCACAAATGTAATATTTTCTCTATCGAAAAAGTTTTGGACAAAAAAATACCCTTCTATAAGGTTTAACCATTTGTTTACAACATTCGCATCTATCTGACCTTCAAATATAGGAATATCAAAATTGATCTGTACCTTGAAGGGGGAAGCGTCTCCGCTCGAGGCAGATGCGTCGCCTATTGGCGGTGGTCGAAGGATTTGCGCAAAATTATCCATCATCTCGTTCCTTTGTCGTGCGAGGGCTTCTTCAGGCAACAATTTGAAGGGATCTCCTGCCCCATCGTCTCTCTTTTCTTCCCCCATGAGCGGTCAACGTGTTTGGCGAGGTCGATCTTGTAAAGGCTCAACTGGTTTGAGTCCCAACTGCTTATACCTTGACCTCGTTGGGAACGTGTACGAAGAAACAAATGAAGAGCATACCGCTCTGATACCACTAATCCAGATTTATGATCGGAATGAAATGAAACAAAGATCTATAACATTAACACAGAGACACAGTGAACAATAAGATATATACAATGAAACTTAACTTCTATTCAATAAAGAAATCTACTGAAACTGTAAAATGCAAAATTAAACAATCTTGCTCGAATGGTGGTAGCTAATCTCTGAGAAGAAATGTGGCGGCTATGCGCATTCGCCTAAGCTCATTACAATGAGGCCTCCAGGCCTTTTTAGCATCAAGAAGTAATTAGAAAACCCTAGACATTTGTTAGCGATATTTCTGGTAAGGGGGGTTAGAATGCGAAGGAGTGGGTGAAAAACCCATTTACTATAAGCTCGGGGCGCAAATGCGCTTGTGATTAAGCGGTCAGCAATTTTGGGCGGCAGAGATTCGCGCGCTCGGATCAACGACGCACATGGGATTCCGGAGCCCCCCGACCTTTCTACCTTTAAGTGGAAGGGGGGGGTCCGGAATCGAGGGCGCACCTCTTCAACAGCCACGATCGAAGCGCTCGGATCAACGGCGCGCAAGGTGATTCCAGACCCCCCCCGCCTTTCTACTTTTAAGCAGGGGGGGTCCGGAATCAAGGACGCATCTCTCCGACGGCTGCGATTAGAGCGCCCAGATCAACGACGCATATGCAAACCGGACATCCTCTGTCTTTCTGCGTTTAATTAACGTGGGGCCCCCTTTCTTGTCGTATCATCTTGCCATCTGTTCTCCACCTAACCGTGCGATGAGTCTCGCCCCCCCTTTATCCTTTCCCCATCTCGTCATTGACTCACCACCTGCCATGTGTCCTGCCCCTTTCCATGTTAGCCTCCCATTAAAGCATGCCTGTTATATCTCATCTCCTTCTCCCTCCGCTTATTGCCTTCCGCCATGGGTTCTCCCCTGTAACTTCTCTCACACCTCATCACTTCTTGCCTCGCCCTCATAGTTTTGGCGCCACCACTCACGTCATGCGCCCCATCCTTCGCGCTGGCCTCCACGCCTATTCATCAGGCCGTCCAGCTAATCCAGGTGGCAGCGCAAAGGGTCTTCCACGTCGCAGAAGTGCCGAGTTGGCCGGGCCATCCTCAATCCCGATAAAGCAGTTATTAAGGTAGTTGGTGGTGGTTAGACATCACCTCCGCCATAATGGGAAAGTCCGACGACGAATTAAAGGCACGTCGATTCGCCCACGGAGCTGTCAGAAGTTCAATTGCGTCTGCCATAGGTGCACGATCATTTAGAGACTGCGGTTGCAGATTGTCAGAAGCCATGCAGACGCAATGTGTTTAATGCAGCGTCTCGATTTTGTTGTTGTTGTTGTTTTGAGTATATGTAGGCGTTTTCGCCATTTTGGTATCTATCGATGGTAGAGCAGAGCTCCCGATTGTAAAGTTTTAGCAGACATTTTAGCTTTCTGGTCATGCATCTGTATATGAGATTTCTTATGTTATAACAGACAGTCTTCTTAATCCATCTAAATTTTTGTCTCATGTTAGGAGAGTTCGTGAACGAATGATTCGTGCGGATCATTGCAATTATGTCATGATAAAGGATTTATTTATGCATTATTGTATTCTCCGGTTTTCTGTGTTTGAGCGCAAGAAGATCTTGTGTTTGGATGCCTTCTTCTACAGTCTGTTGGAAACCTGATGCTTACTACAGGCCTTCGCGTCTCCCTGATACAAGTCTTCCCCCTACTCACCCTTACTACAACTCACTGTCTAGAGTTACCTAAGACCTCACTTGCCCATGCATGCCTGGCCTAGTTCCGAAGTTAAGTTCACATCGTTTGAGTTAACCTCCATTTGATCACCTTATTAAACAAATCGTGACATAAATTGATGGGCGTCGGGCTCTGCTCCTGCTGCAATCCAGGGGTGACTTCCGACGCTAACATTTCTGGCGCCGTTGCCGGGGATCGAAGTTGAAGATTTTCCCTGGGCAGAACGACATTGAGTCTCTGATTCTGAAGGTGCATCAGACATCAGAGCCCTTAAAGATTGCTACTGTGCACCTGGCGACTCCACTGTGGCAACTCCGTTGTTTCCACATCACTGTTTCAGTTGTGACTACTGTTAGCACACCTGAAAGCTGACCCTAAGGAGCTTTCTTGAGAAGGCTTCAGCAGCTGCTTTCTCAGCCTGAGAAGCTTCCTGGGGTAACGACAACAACAAGATCTGGTCTTTGATGGTGAACAAGGACCAGGCACATTTGAAGCTGTGCATCTTTCACCTGGCGACTCCATCATTCGAGGATCGATTGGCGACTGCACTGGTTCGATATGGAGAAAATTATGGCTCAAAGGTTTTCTTTCTGTGACTTTTCCCAGATAGTTGGGTTTCCTAATGCACTTCCCGATAGAGACCAATGGGAAGATTTCCTCCCTGAATTTCATGCAACAAGTTGGGAGGAACCAGCTGAGCATTTACTGGACTTCCATGAGGCTATTCACCGACACCATATCACGCATGAAGATGTCCGGATTAAGCTCTTCAGGTATTCATTGAAGGGAGCTTCTCTTGAATGGTGTCGGTCTCTTCCCGCTGCAAGCATCCGCTCTTTAACAGGTTTTCATACAGCTTTCAATTCATTTTGTAAAGATTATTTTCCAGCTGATTGTTTGT
>ML780687.1:147613-158453 GCA_009831015.1 Picea engelmannii | reverse complement strand
GAGTTACCTAAGAACTCACTTGCCCATGCATGCCTGGCCTAGTTCCGAAGTTAACACCACATCGTTTGAGTTAACCTCCATCTGATCACCTTATTAAACAAATCGTGACATAAATTGATAGGCGTCGGGCTCTGCTCCTGCTGCAATCCAGGGGTGACTTCCGACGCTAACAACATCCAAAATCCTAACCCTAGGAGATGAAGCGCAAAAGTTATGTGGGCCCCAATGGAGTAAGTTGGTACATCAACTTCTCGAGGTCGTAATTTTTGCATACGATCTCCGTTTTAGGCGCATGATATGCCATTGGAAAGGTCTATTCAAAGAGTACACATGTTGTCGTCACACTCTAAATTTTTATATAGTGTGACTGTAGCGAGCCCAAAAAAATGTTATTTTGGGCCTCAAAACGGCCCTGGAAGTTTATGATCCGAAAACCTAAAAAAAAACTGCCAAGATGAAAATTGTATGTGAGCGAGTTGAAAGAGGTGGGTGGCCACCGATATCCACCTGGATTAAGCTTAAGATAAATTCAAATTGGTCAAAGTCAAGATTGGAAGACTGCCTAAAAGATTGGTTGGTGGACAAAGAGGTAAAAAAGTTTGAAGGGTTTCCTTGTTACGCCGAAAGGTGTATACCTATTGAAGATGGGCAGAATTAATGATCTTTTAATTATAAAAACTAATCTTATGGCTAGCAATTGAAGATGCTAGCATATTCTAAGTCGTCCTTCTAAATCAATGAATGATATTTCATGTTCATAACTTTCTTGTATTTTTTAATGCTTACGTTTCCTTGTTTACTTTTTCACATTTACTTAATATGATTAATATTTTACTGCCATTATCAATGATTGTCACGTTTACCTAATTAACAAAGATGTATAAAACACCTCATTGTCAAGTTCCGTTCAAATTTGTTGCTTCAATAAGTCTTTCGACGTTCATCAACCACAATCATGTGGTTGTGCTAGTATTATGGTCTCATGTATTTGGTGGGCCCACGACTCAAGCATATTTAGATCAAATAAGGACATCCCTCATGAGGTCACTGTAGGAATTATTTTGAATTTTTCCAAGGAATTTAAGACAACTCAAGATAAAAAATCCTAGGGTGGCATCAATGTTGGAATTGGATTTTGACATCCCTTGGGGTTTTTTTGATGGTGCCTACCAAGGACATCCTCAAGTATGTGGGGTAGGGTTGTCCTTTTCATGAAACAAAATAATTTTATACATATGATGTATGCTTCAGGGAGGGGCATAGACAACAGAGCTGAGTTCATCACTCTTTGGACATTGTTGGAGGCGGCTATGAAAAAAGGGGCAAATAAGTTACAAGTTTTTAGAGACTTCAAACTAGTCATAGATTGGGCTATAAAAATAAATATTTTGTAATAGATGTGAGGCTCGGGCCATTGCATCAAGAAATTGAGTTAGTTTTTCAATCCTTTGATTGGCTCTCCTTCAATCATATATACAGGGAACTTAATGTTAAATCTGATGAGTTTTCAAAGGAGGCCTTGTCACTCCCTATTGAGGCCCTCGATTTTTATGAATTTATCGATGGGGAGGAGACGAAATCGATGGAATTTTAGTTTTAAATTATATATCTGTTTATGCAGATAAAAAATTATGTATGTAAGGTTGGACTGATAGTATGGACATATTATGATTTGAGTGATAGTGGATAACAATTTATATGACATAATATATGTAGAGCTTTTTTTATTGGTTGTGAAGAAAAGTTAGTCTCCTTATGGGACACAAAGATGTATATTCATCCCTCTTGAATACAAATATTTTTTTCTTAAGGTAAAAAGGAAAATATTAAAACCTTATTAACATTATTTAACCCTGAATTTAATTTTTAAACCTTAAGAATCAATAGAAAAAATATTAAAAACCCTAACATATATGAGGAAGTTAGGAAGGTATGAAAAGGCCACCATACACAAGAAGTTAGAATAGTATTTTCCAATACATCATTTATAGATTTGATATTCAACACATGCACTAGAGAGATATTTATCTTATACAAACAATTTCAACTAACATAAATGATAAAGAAAAAAGGGAGCAAAGACCACACAAACTCTCAAATATATATTCATTGTACATAATTGTTATTAATGGAGAACATATAATATGTGGTTTTGCAACAAATTAGAGACTAAGATGATATCACCTAATATTTAAATTTAAGGATCCCCTGGGGTGTAGAACAGTGAGTGATGGAGTGTACTGTTAAGGAACTCTATCATGTGAAGTCACCGGTTCGAAACCCTAGACTAGCCTTGTGTCCTGCATGAGGGCCCACGTTGGCATGCTTGGGGTTATAGTGGTAGCAGTCTGATAACATGACCATGTGTCACGCGAGTGCATGAACGACTAGTTGTTGATCTCCCCAATAAAAAAATAAAATAAAAAATTAAGGCTAGCCTTAAAGCCAAAAATATTATTGGTCTCCTAACATAGCAATGCACACACAAGATTGCAATAAAGACATGATCATTGGAAATGAAATAACTCATGTATATAAAGTAGATAGTTAACATAAATGCCACGATGTCTCCTCCCAACTTATGGGACTTGCCTACAATTTCTCTAAAAAATAAGAAAATTTCCTTCTGACTAAATACATGATAGTCTTTAGGCTTTATGTAGTTGGCATCTTGGCATGGCTTCATAAGTCCCTTATAATGAGACAATTATTGTATGAAGATGGAGTGTTGGAACTAGGGGTGGAACGCTCTATTGTGTTGATAGCTTCAAAATATAAAATGATGGGGATACCCTCTCTGTTTTTTATTTATTTATGAAATGCACATCCTAGGAAAACCTACTGGGCACTTAACCTCATTTCTAGCATGCTACCTAGGGCAAACCCACTTAATGTAGTTTTGGAAACCTAGCCCAATAGGGACAACGAGTGAGACTCACAATATTCATAGAGGTAGTTAGCATGGGGACTTGACCCCATGGCCTCCTGTGAGTAATTCACAACACTCAACCACTCGACCTAACCCACTGGGCTGACATCCTCCCTACCTAAGAACAAAGCATGTGGTTAATTCAAGTGGTAGCTAGAGTAATAGTTGGTGCTCATGCAAAGTATTCTAACAATGTCAACATGAGTGGTTTAACACTAGAAACTCAATTTAGTAACATGGCAACTACAAACATCTGTGCTAACCACAAATTATAACAACCTAACATAGGTGGCAATGATGTGACAACCACTACACCAAGGTAAAACATCCATCCAAGAAACACACAACTTGAACATGCACCTATCTTATACAAGGATATAAGACTCCTAGATGAGGTTGAAATGTCAGAATTCATTTAGACCTCATTGAATGGATGGTTGACATGATAATTATAACTAAGGAGTGCTACTTGACTAAGGGGAAATGAGCATAATTGATGGCTACAATATAACCCTATGGGATGTGTTACAATAGATCTACAAGCCTAGCCCTCTATAAAACTAGTTGTGTCCTTACAATCCACAATCCAGTAACACTCCACTTTAATACAATCTCCAAATCATGGTGAGGGGGAGAAACTCCAAAGGATGAAGTTCAAAACCCTACAGATCGATGTTGTGATGCCTTAGATGAAAAGTCAGGGACTCATTATGTTTATATAGTGTTGTCTACCCCCCATGACATTCTTGTCACCTCTAAAATGGGTGAAGAAGTCACAATTTTATAGCTAGGGTGAGAAAAGCACCAAATCCAATAAAGAAATACATATTCTCATCACTAACAATCATTTGTACCGCATAACATTGAAAAAATTGTCTGATATGGGACCAAATGTGTCCTCTCAATGGACATATAGCAAGAAAATCCAAGGTTGACCAATGATTGAAGTTGATTGGGGTTAAATTACACCATATATAAACATGGAAAGGGGTCTCTAAACACACATGGGTACTTATAAGGACCTAGAAAAACATCCAACTCGCCCAAAATAGTGCCAAAAGAAGGTGTACGACAAAACTTAGGAAAATTAAAGTTCACACCAAGGTTGACTATGTTTTAGATTAGGTAGTAAGTCCTCTAGACACCTTATGCATGTAGTCAATATATAAATGCATAGATGTTTGTGGAGGCTTGAGTGACAAACCAAGGATTTATTGTTAAATTTACCTCCTCAACATAACCAATATACTGAAGGATGATGCTGAGGTTGCAAAGTATCTATCGACCAATAAATGCATGTAAGTAAACATATGCCATGCATGTATTGAAATGAAAGATAAGGAAGAAGCCAAACCAGATTTTGCGTAAGATAGGTCTCTCACTCTTATTGTTGGATGGTACATGTTGAACCTATTAGGTTAAGCAAGTGTGGAAAGAGTTAGTGATGAGGTTAGGGGGAAATGTGATCCAGGTGGATATTGGTGGCCACCCAACTATTCCAACTGGCTCCTCTTGACAGTTTTTAGTTCAACATGTTCTTTTGTACTTCTTTGTAATTGTGGGTTCTACACTTTCGGGGCTATTTGAAGCCCTACACATATTCCAAGTGGATACAGGTGGCCTCCCACCTAATCCAACTGGCTTATTTTGTATGTTTTCATGTTAGTATATCTTGTTGTATTTCCAGGGTCGTTTTCAGGCCCTAAACAATGTTTTTTTGGCTCGCCACAGTCAAACTGTAGACAGAGTCAAAGTTTGGTGGCGTAAAGTGTAGTTCTCGGAAAGACTTTTCCAACAGGCTATCACGCGCCTAAAACAGAGGTCGTATGCAAAAGTTACGACCCCGGGAAGTTGAGGTACCAACTTACCCATAGGGGCCCACAGAAGTTTTGATGTTTCATCTCCTAGGGTTAGGTTTTTGGATGTTTAGGGTTTTGACATTCATGGGTAATATTAAAAAGGCCTCTGGAGCCTCATTGTAAATTTTTCTGCTAAGACAGATGCGTGTAGTAGCCACATCTCTTCTTAGAGGTAACTACCACCATTCGAGCAAGTGTTTCAGTTCTGCAATTTTACAGTTTCAGCTTATTTCATTTATTCAATAGAAGATATTGTTCACTGGATATCTATGTTGTTCTTTATATCTCTGTGTTTATTGTATTCAATCTATTAATTAGTTTGTTCCACTCCTAAATCTGGATCAATGGTATCAAAGCGGTCTGCTCTTCATTTATTTTTCTTCGTGCATGTCCCTGACAAGATCCGAGTACAAGAAGTTGGGACTCGAACCAATCGAGCCATCGCAAGATCAGCCACGTCAAGCCTAAGAACAACTTATGGGAGACGAAAAGAAAGATGATGGAGTAGGAGATCCTTTTAAAATGTTGCTCAAGGAAGCCCTTGTGCGACAAAGGAATGAAATGATGGACAACTTTGCGCAGATCCTTCAGTGGCTGCCCACAGGAGAAGCATATTCATCAAGCGACCATGCAACCCCCTTCAAGGTACAAGTAAATTTTGTGTTCCATTATTTGAAGGATTGATTGATGCAGATGTTGTAGATAAATGGTTGAATCTGCTCGAAGGGTATTTTTCAGTCCACCATTTTTTCGATAAGGAAAATTTTACTTTTGCACTCCTCAAGGTCGTCCCCCATGTTAAGGACTAGTGGGACACTTACTCTAAGCAAAGGGCCATAGAGGAATCTGCAATATTTGTGGTTGCCCCTACATGGGATTCCTTTCGGGATGCCATTAAAGAACAATACTACCTTCTTGGAAGCTACGAGGACAAATACACCAGATGGACCACCCTGCGCCAAGAAAGGTACCAAACAGTACCAGATTTGACCAATATTTTCCATACCTTGCGCACCAAGTTGGGTATCAAAGACTCTGAGCAACATCTAGTGCTCAAATATCGTGGTTGTTTGAATAGATACATTCAAATAGAAATGGAGTTTTTGGACATCACCTCATTGGGTATGGCTTATAGATATGTTTTCGAGATCGAGAAGAAATTTAAGTAGAAGAGGCGAGGGTTTGGATCCGCAAACTCCTCACAGTCGAAGCAAGGAAAAGGCAGCCCCAACCCACACAACAAGGGACAGAGCAAAGATGGCGACTCTCGGGACAATGAGTCCAAGCCGCTACACTAGAATGGAAATGAGAAGATGAAGAAGGACACGGGAAAATGGTGTGAGTATCATAAAAGTCCTTGGCACAACACTAAAGAATGTCACTCCAAGCAGTCACTTGTAGACGAGCTGAAGGCTTTCGAGTCAGAGGCTGATTTTGATTCCAAAACAAATTCAAAAGGAGGGAAACATATTATCGATGTTGAACACAGTTCCATTGTCGCTACTATCAAAGTCCAACCAAGCGAACCAGAAGAACCAAAGGAAGGGGAACACCTCTTTCACTTCCATATGTGGGTAAAAGGGGCTCCACTTCATTTCATTATCAATAGTGGCAGTTAGAAGAACTTGATCTCAAGAGAGGTCATCAAGCGGTTGGACCTGTTGACGACACTACACCCACAACCATACACCATCGAATGGCTTCACCAAGGAAGAGATCTCCATGTCAACCAACAATGCCATCTGCCCTACAATATCAAGCCTTTCAAAGATGAGGTATTATGTGATATTTCTCCCCTTGAAGTTTGTGATGTTCTTTTAGGACAACCATATTTAGGGAAGCGTCATGCTATGTATGAGTCTAGACCCCACAGTGTTATTATTACTTTGGGTAGACAATTGTACATGATACCAGAGGTAGCACCGCCTACCGCTATTTCTTTAATCTCTGCTAAGCAATGCAGTAAGTTCATTTCATAGACCAAGAAGTTTGTCTTCTTTGTGATCCGTGCTCATAGTAAGTAGAAGGTTGTCGCCACATTTGTGGCCTCTACACAGAGTCTCTCTTTGCAGCATAAGCAAGTGGACGGGATTGTGGAAGAGTACAAAGACATATTCTCCTCACCCACCGGGGTACCGACACACTACCAAGTCAAGCATCCAATTGATCTAACCCTCGGTGCACCTATTCTCAATGGACCAGTCTATGCGTCAGATCCAAGAGCTTCTTCAAAAGGGGCACATCAAACCCAACTCCTCCCCTTGTGGAAGCCCGATTGTATTGGTGCAGTAGAAGGAAGGGATCTGGCGACTCTGCATTGATTACAGAGCATTAAAAAAAACCACAGTCAGAAACCCGTACCCAATTCCTAGGATTGATGACCTTCTTGACCAACTCAAGGGGGCAAAATTCTTCAGCAAGATTGACCTAAAGTCTGGCTACCACTAGGTTCCCATCGAACCAACTGATGTCTGGAAGACAACTTTCAAATCTAAAGAAGGTCTCTTCGAACGGTTGGTCATGCCCTTTGGCCTAACAAATGCACCGACCACTTTCATGAGGTTGATGGCTGATGTATTGAGACCCTTCACCAACTCTTTTGTGGTGGTATATTTGGATGACATCCTCATCTTCAACAAAACTTGGGAGGAGCACATGTGGCATATTCAACAGGTTTTGAGCACTCTACGGAAACACAAGCTATATGCCAACTTGGAAAAATGTTCCTTTGGCATGAACTCGGTTGAATACTTGGGCTACATTGTTGATGAGCATGGGGTACATGTTGATCCCTCTAAGATCCAAGTCATCCATGACTGGCTAGCCCCTACCACACTAACCGAGCTTGAGAGATTCTTGGCACTGACCAACTTCTACCGATGGTTCGTGTTGGGATTCTCCCATGTTTCATGGGCCCTCAGCCACATGACCAAGGGAGGTTGCAAGGCAAAGTTCGTGTGGGGAAAGGAATAACAATGAGAATTTGATGATCTGAATCATCACTTGTGCTCATCTCCAATACTCTGCTTTCCTGATCTGCAACAACCATTCGATATTGAGACTCATGCATCTGACTATGTTGTAGGTGTAGTTCTCAATCAACACGGTCATCCAGTGTCATACCATAGTGAGACACTCTTAGATATTGTTCGGAAATACCCCACCTATGACAAGGAAATGTATTCCATTGTACAAGCATTTTGTCAATGGAAACATTATATTCAGTGAAAGGAGACGATCATCCACACTTATCACAAGCCTCTGTAGTTCATACAGACACATGGGAAGTTGCAAAACAATCGCCATCAGAATTGGTCCACCTACCTACAACAGTTCCATCTCAACATCAATTATAAGACAGGGAGCTCAGATCGTGTTGTTGACTACCTCAGTCGACCTCCCGTGGCTGCACTCACCACTGTGCTCCATTCCTATGGACATGAGGCATATGAGTGGCCCCAACTTTATCAACAAGATCCAGACTTCGCCACCACCTATTAGCTCTTGGGTACAGGTGCGACTGTCACCGATTTTCACATTCAGGACAAGTTGTAATGCCATTTGGGCCATCTCTGTGTTCCTGCAAGTGAGCGTGCAAAGATGATTTGGGAGGTCCACGACAATCGGATGGCATGACATTTTGGCGTGGAGAAAATTGTGGTCGTTCTCTAGAAACATTTTTATTGGCCAAAAATTTGACAAGACGTCAACAAGTATATCATATCTTGCACTGCATGTGCCATTGCCAAGCCAGCCATCAACAAGCAAGGCTTATACACCCCTCTTCCTACCCCCTAGAAGCCTTGGGAATCCATCTCGATGGATTACATGTCTCGCCTTCCGTCCACCAAGCAAGGCAATGATTTTGTATTTGTGGTTATTGATCGATTTTCGAAGATGGCCATCCTCACAACCTACAACAAGAACATCATAGCAGCGGATACTGCCAAGTTCTTCTTCAAACGAGTGTGGGTCCATTTTGGGATACCACAGACCATCATCTCCGACCGGGACAATAGGTTCCTCAGTGTTAAGTTTTGAGCCATTATGAGGTTTCTTTTCAATTTACTAGATAACAATAGCATAGCTAGGATCATTGAGAGAAACATAATCAAAAGATACACAACATTTATCCCGGGAAACCCTCATGGGGAAGAAAACCCAACAAAACTTCCTTAATATAGATAGCCAATACAATGCCAAGACAATAAACCAAACACTAGAGAATATCCTCTACTGAGCAATGTGCCTCTCTCTCTTCCTTCTTCTCCAACTGCAGCTACCAAACTTGCGCTCTGGATGATCGAATGAGTGAGTGTGATAATGATGTGTTTGCTTCCTTTATTTATACAAACTGGCAGGTGCTGAAAATGTCTCTCTTCATTGGGCAGGGCCGACTTGTCTTCTTAGTGGTTAGAACCACTTTAATTAGGCCCAGGGGCCGACTTCTTAATTTGCATAATACAATTAGGGTTTGACCAATCCACAAAAGGGGATTTGGTCAAATACAATGGCCGTCATGATCAATCCACAGAAGGGGATTGATCTAATTAATAATGACTAAAAAAATAAATAGAATACTCTTTGCATTTACAATATTTCAACACTCCCCCTTAACAAGAAGGGTATTCTACAACATCATCAGGAGAGAGAGAGGGAAACAACATCAACAACATCTAGAACACTGACTGACATATCTACAAATCATCGAAAGTTTTTATCATCATCGTTCATAGCATGGAGCTAGAGTAGCATCATCATCCTCATCAGCATGAGGCCAAAGTAACATCATCATCATCTTTAGCATGAGGCTAAAGTGACATCATCTTTAGCGTGAGGCTAAAGTAATATCATCAACATCTTTAGCATGAGGCTAAAGTAACATCATCAATTTCAGCATTAAGGCTGAAATAGCATCATCATCATCATCTTTAGTGAGAAGTTGAAGTGGCATCATCATCATCATCTTCAGCAAGAAGCTGAAGTGGCATCATCATCATTTGCATCAACATGGATTAATATAACACTAATACATCATCATCATCAATAACTACACAAGGCTGATACAACATCAACAACAACAACATCACAACACAAAGGATGGAGCATCATCAACATCAGTACTAGGCTGGAAATCTTCAGCATGAAACTAGCATCTCATTAACATTATCACGAAGCTAGAAATCTTCAGCACGAGGCTAGCATCACAACAACATCAGCACGAAGCTAAAAATCTTTAGCACGAGGCTGGCATCAACAACATCAACACGAAGCTGGAAATATTCAGCACTAGGCTGGCATCAACAACATCAACACGAAGCTAGAAAACTTCAGCACGAGGCTGGCATCAACAACATTAGCATGAAGTTGGAAATCTTTAGCATGAGGCTGACATAAACAACATCAACACGAAGCTGTAAATCTTTAGCATGAGGCTAGCATCAACAACATCAACACAGAGCTAGAAATCTTCAACACTAGACTGACATCACAACATCTTGTGGTACTCTGACAGATCCAAAGGATCTGCCCAGGAATCAAAAGATTCCCTAGGATATAAAATCCTAACGGAGCTACTACTACTGACCAAAGCTAGCATATACATGCACAAGTACTCTGGCAGCCCATCCTTACGGACCTTTGGGATCTGTCCAGGGATGATCAGTCCCCTAGGATATAAAATCCTAACTAAGCTACCCGCTATTGGCCAGGATACCATAGTATCATCAACACCACTCCCCCTTTGGAGGGAGGTCCTTTCAAACTATACCAATCTTGTCTTGAAAGTGCTTAAAATTTACACGAGACAGAGGCTTAGTCAACACATCAACAACATATGAAGTTATACCGGATCTCTATGTGCTTCGACTAATCATGGAACACATCTCTATACAACTTTGGTTATCACATAGGATCATGGTGGCTTCCGTCTCCAGATCTAGTAGATCTGTCAACAACATCGAAAGCCATATGACTTCACAATTGGCGGAACATGCAACAATGTATTCTGCTTCTGTCGTTCTCGGAGCAATGCTAAATTGCTCCCTACTCT
>ML780687.1:122402-136899 GCA_009831015.1 Picea engelmannii | reverse complement strand
TTCATTATCCTTTGAACAAGTCTACTGTGAGTTCTTGTTCTAATGTTCGGTCATCTTTGGAGCCTTCTGCTCCTTACAATCAATCTCCATATGAGATACTTTGGATCTCAAAAGATAGCTTCTTCTTCATCTTCTTTGGTACATGGATGTATATTGTCATGTACACGACTTGGGTAGTCTGCTTCATATCTCATCTAATATGTTGCCTTCTGTAACCTTCACTATAGCTTCCTCAGGGTTATCACCTGTGACCTGTACTAGGGTCAACAAAACAACATGCAAGAATAATACTCTTTTGATAATAGTAATAAAACAATAGCACGAATAATCGTCATAGTAGCTCCTTTAGAGATTTCACTTGTGACATGTCTGAAACAAAGATCAAAAGTAAGAAATACAATATGAAATGAAGTCAACACTCTTCTAGTGTTGTGATCAAACATTCCTCCATGGTAACCTGGAACCAACACAAGAAGTTTCTCCTAGAGGAGATGTTAGTTGTATATGGTAGATGATTACATTAAGCATTTATCTCAATATGCTCACATGCTACCAAGTATAATACTTTTCAAATACTGCTAACTATAGTGTTTACTTCTAAAGGGGTAGTCATCAACTTTGTCATGTGCAACTTTGGATCTTATTAACTTAATTAATCAAACCTAGAACCTAGAATCTTGTCCTCAAGAATGAGTGTGTTGCATTTCTTCCAAGTCTCCTTCACTCAAGATGACAAGTGCTTTCTTCAACCTGTCTTCTGTACTAAGACAATATGCTATCTTGACAGAAAGTTGGGTTAGAGAATAAGCTCTATGATCTCAACTTTAATCCATCTAATACCTTGAATTTAATTTTGACCAAATGTTAGTATGATGGTCATAGCTTCAACATGCAACCTAGATCAAAATAATGTCATAACAAATAGATGCATATCAGAATAATCAAACCTGGGTTGCATTATTCCTCTTAATGTGTTGGATCTTGAGATCCTTCTAGATCTATGGCAAGAGATCGATTCTCCTGCAAATACCCTTTAAATATTAACAATTTAAACATATGTGTGTACATACCTCTGATACCATTTGTAGGTAGTGGCACCATCTTATAGTAGCGGTAATAATTACCAACACTTTTAAAACTTCGAGGGTGACTGCAACTGGTACTGCAACTGATGCTTCAACTGATACTGCAACTGCAATTGATATTGCAACTGATTCTGAAACTGCAACTGCAACTTCAACTTAGGGTTTTATGAGGAAACCCTAATTTTTCAAACTTCAAAATTTTAAATTCTCTAGATGCACTGAGTTGAGGCGAGTAAGCTGGTGCAGTCAGATTTCTGAAATTCCAAATTTTACCCCTTGAAACTGAGCTTGCAGAAATATGGACTGGTACTTCTGGTACTTGTTCTCGTTCCCTGGTTTTCTGGTACTTTTGGTTTCTGGTACCAGTGAAAACTAGGGTTTCACTTTCTAGGAGTTTTATCCATTGAAAAGGTGCGACGAAGATGCCAAAAGCTTCACTAGGTTAGGGCACACTTTTCTAGATGGTTTTTAGGCAAAGGTTCCTCTCCAACAAAAATCCCTAATTTTCTTGTACGACAACAGTGACATTTAAGTTTTGAGCTAGTGAAGCCTAGCTCTGATACCATGTTAAGTTTTGAGCTATTATTAGGTTTCTTTTCAATTTACTAAATAACAATAACATAGCTAGGATCATTGAGAGAAACACAATCATAAGATACACAACATTTATCCTAGGAAACCCTCATGGGGAAAAAAACCTAACAAAAATTCCTCAATATAGATAACCAATACAATGCCAAGACAATAAACCAAACACTAGAGAATATCCTCTACTAAGAAATGCACTTCTCTCTCTTCCTTCTTCTCCAACTACAGCTACCAAACTTGCGCTCTGGACGATCGAATGAGTGAGTGTGATAATGAGGCGTTGGCTTCCTTTATTTATACAAACTAGCATGTGCTGAAAAGGTCTCTCTTCACTGGGCAGGGCCGACTTGTCTTCTTAGTCGTTAAAACCACTTTAATTAGGCCTGGGGGCCGACTTCTTAATTTGCATAATACAATTAGGGTTTGGCCAATCCGCAAAATGGGATTTGGTCAATTACAATACCTGACATGATCAATCCACAAAAGGGGATTGATATAATTAATAATGACGCAATAAATAAATAGAATACTCTTTGCAGTTACAATATTTCAACACTCAACACATTTTGGTCGAGTCTCTGGTCACTGTTGGACAACAAGCTCACTAAATCCACTACTTTCCACCCCCAAACAAACGTCCAAACAAAGGTTGTCAATCAGATGATTGTGCACATCCTACACATGTACAACTCCAAGCATTCACGTACATGGGATGAGAATCTCCCCTATGTTCAACATAGTTACATCAGGGCTCTACATAGTTCCACCGACCATAGCCTATTTTAGGTGGGATTGGGATTCGAGCCCTTGGGTCCCATTGATGTTGCACTACCTCTGGCCACCACACATACAAACTCTTCCATTGTTCATTTTGAGACCAGCAAAGCCACCATATTCATTGAGCGAATTCAACACATCCGCCACCAGGTCCATGAGATTTTGATGAAAGCCAATGCTAAGTACAAGCAATGCCATGATCAACAAAGGGTACCGCACCAGTTTTAGGTTGGAGACAAGGTCTAGTTACATTTGCAGAAGGAGCATCTTATAGGGCCCCATCGGAATCTCCACCCACTTCGCTATGGGTTTTACACCATCACCAAGGCTGTGGGTAGCAATTATTTTGAGCTCAACACTCTACCCTTCTTTGGATTGCACCCAATGTTTAATATGGACCTTCTTCGGCCATATTTTCCACCATTATTGGACACCTCAGAGATCGCAAAACAACTGACACCAAAAATTCTCAACCCTGACTGCATGGAAGAAGAATCCACTGATCAGATAGTAGACACATAGGTCAAGGGAACTCGCCAGCAGAGGATCAGACTTTATCTGGTTGTCAAGGCAGGGAAACTCCTCCACCAAGGAAACTGTCTCACCTGGGGCCAAATTCAGTAGAGGTTTCCTCACCTGATGAGGGAACTAATTCTTTGTAATTGTAGAGTCTACACTTTTGGGGTTGTCTAAAGCCCTATACATCATCCAGGTGGATACTAGTGGCCTTCGAGCTAATCCAAATGGCTTATTTTGTATGTTTTTATGTCAGCACATCTTCTTGTACTTCCAGGGCCGTTTTGTGGCCCTAAACAGTGTTTTTTTGGCTCCCCACAGTCAGCTGTAGACTAACTTAGATTTTGATGGCGTAATGTGTAGTTATCTAAAAGACCTTTCCAACAAGCTATCACACGCCTAAAACGAAGGTCGTATGCAAAAGTTACAACCCCGAGAAGTTGAGGTACCAACTTACCCATAGGGGCGCACATAACTTTTGGCGTTTCATCTCCTAGGGTTAGGTTTTTGGATGTCTAAGGTTTTGGCATTCACGAGTAATATTAAAAAGGCCTCTGGAGCCTCATTGTAGTTTTTTCTGCTAAGACGGATGCGCATAGCAGCCACATCTATTCTCAGAGATAGCTACCACCATTCGAGCAAGTGTTTCAGTTCTGCAGTTTTACAGTTTCAACCTGTTTCGTTTATTCAATAGAAGATATTGTTCACTGGATATTTGTGTTGTTCTTCATATCTATGTGTTTATTGTATTTAGTCTGTTAATCAATTAGTTCCGCTCCTAAATCCGGATCAAAATGTATATCATATCTTAGGTTAATTTCATGGTAGGGGAGTCAATGGTTAATTTTTCCATGAATTTAGATGTGTAAGGTGTGATATCTAGTGAAGTCTTGGAAAATGGCAATCAAAAAGTAAGATAGGAATCTCTGTCATCCACATTGTCGATAACCTTAAAGTCTGAAACTATATTCTCTTTTGCAAGGTCTACCTCCACATTCTCCAATCAACCAATAGGAAAGATGTGGTATTGGTTAGCCAAATGCAATTGAATAGGAGAGTAAACTAACTTGGGGTTTCCCATCATCTCCTAAGATTTCTTAGGAAATGTTAACATCAAATCCAAGGTATAACTGTAACATCACATGTTTGATATCATATTCATCTACTTGCAGATCCAATATGAACTCCCTCTTAGTTATAATAATTTTCCTTTTGACCCTATATGAGTGCCTTTCAGGTAAATTAGTAGCAATGGGAGAAGAGTCCCGATCCTCACCTCCAACTAGTTGTTTGACAAAAGTTTGCAACTTCTAAGTCAAATGTTCATCTTCTAGAATCTAACCAAATAACCTAAATTGCTCTCATATTGTTTCAATGGAGATACTTTTGTCTCAAAGTAAGGGAGTTGTTCCACAACCTCATCCCATTTATGTTGACTCTATTGCACATGTTGTATTTCTTTGTGTGACTTCTAGTGTGTTCGGGGTATGTTCATTCTTAAACATTTCAATAGCTTCTTGCATGAAATATTTCTATTGCATTGCATCAAACTTAGGTGCGTCTGGGCTAGCCTTTTGAATATTCATTGGTGTTATATTGTTGATATCTACCATATTCTAAACACCTCCTCTAGTAACCACACTGATGGCGGGTCTCACACCTTTACCATTTGGTGTGTTTTTAGAGTTCACTAGGTTCATAATTCTCTATCTTGCATGGGATTCTCACTTTTCAACCAAATTGGGGTAGTCTTCAGTGACATGATTAGTGGTTCGACAATGGTTACACCTTCATCGTCGAGGAAGTGCACAATCACAAGTGATGTCACCCAACCTCATTGTAATTATAGAATTGAATAGGCCCAGATATTCCATCAGTTCTACATCCTTGGTATCCTCCTGCTTGAATTCCACCTCCCCCACCTCGTGGTTGAGAGTTCTCTACTACCTTGAACAAAGTCTCCTCCATTCTTTCTTCTAGAAGCTATACAACTTGATAGTTGTCTATACAGTGCGTGCTAGTGCCACTAAGCTCACAATGAACATTATAGGGATGAAGGAGTATTTATGCAAGATGGGAACACTACTACAATACGGGGTTGGAACATCACTAATTTGTGTCACTATTACCCATTCTTCCCTTGTTAAGTTTTTTTTTGTTGATGCACTTTCAATTTGCATCACAAAGCGATGGATAAAATCTTATAGCTAGAGTTAAAGAAGTAACAAAGCGATGACCAAAATCTTATATGGAAAGGACCCAAGCACAACCCAAGGAGGCAAAGCAAAAAATCTCTTAGTTTTACTAGGATATCGCATGTGGGTCCCTTTTCAACTCTCAACTCGAGCAGTTGAGTGTCCTTGAATTTGTCCATCATATTATTTTGGAGAAGGATGAACAGACTTGGAGGTTGAAGAGCAGAGCCATATGGATCAGAATGGGTGGTAATAATTCAAAAAAAATTCATCAATATGGGAATTTTCGGAAAAATGTCAACACCATATGGGAGATAGAAGCTACAGATGGATCGATGGTGAGCTCTTTCAAGGATAAGGCTCAAGAAGGGTTTTGTCATTTTCAATCCCTTTTAAAGAGCCTAGAGGGTGACCGATTCAGGAGATTTTGGAGGTAATATTCAATTTTCCTCTAGTTTTCACCAAATAAATGAATCGCTCTTTGCTAGAAGAAGCTTCAAAGCCATTAGTATATGCTTCCCTCTAGTCAATGCAAACAGGGAAGAGGCTCGGGCTTGATGGTCTAACGGTAGAATTTTTTCTTGGGTTCTACGACCTGGTGAAGAAGGATCTTTTAAAGGTGGTAAGAGAGTCTCAACAGTCAAGGAAAATGTTGGAATATTTCAATTCTACATTTATCACCTTTATCCCTAAAAAAACAAGATGGAGTAAATATAGGTCATTATCATGTTGCAACGTGATTTACAAAATTGCAACCAAAGTAATTGCGAGAAGATTAAAACCCATTCTTAGCAAGATCATATATGAAGAACAATTTGGATTTTTGAATCATAAACAAATTCATGATGCAGTGTCATTTGCCCAGGAGGTTCTTCATTTTTTCAAAAAACTTAATCAGGAGGCAACCATCCTTTAGTTGGATTTATCCAAAGCCTACAACCACCTAAGTTGGACCTTTCTTCTGCTGGTCATGCTTCAAATCGGTATAGAGTTGTCAGTGGTGAACTAGATAATGGGTTGTATATAGTTGGTGTCCTTTGTTGTCCTTATAAATTGTGCTCCATCTAGGCTTTTCAGAGCTTTGCATGGTCCTAGGCATGGATTCCCTTTATCTCCCTTTCAATTTCTCATCGTGGTTGATGCATTGAGAAAACTAATTTCACATGCCAACATGTCAGGTTCAATAAGGGGATTAAAGGTGTCCGACCATGGAACTGTATCCCACCTACTATTCGTAGATGACGTGCTCTATTTCACCCAAGGCTCCTTAAGGCATCTCACGACTCTAAGAAGTGTTTTGGACCTATACTGTAAGGCCACATGTATGGAGATTAATGTCGACAAATCGTGCTTGATTCTACATCGTTTGTTTGATTAAGTGTCTCAATGAATAAGGAATCTTCTCCCATTCCCCATGCAGAAATTGGAGAATGGCCTCAAGTATCTTAGTTTTTTTCTCAAGCCGAACACTTACATGTTTGCAGATTGCTTGTGGTTGGTTAAAAAGGTGGAGGCATGGGTGTTGGTATCGGTTAATAGATTACCATCGAGGGGAGGAAGATTAGTGCTAATTAATTATGTGTTGGAGAGTATCCCTGTTTTTTGGACTATGATTTCAATAGTCCCCAAAGGCATATTGGCCAAGATTCAAAAGGCTAGTTTTCAGTTCTTATGGTCAGGGTCTTGCAAGTTAGGGGGCATCCCACTACTCAAATGGAGTGGAGTAGCCTCCATAAAGGAGATAGGGAGGTGGGGGATCAAGAACATTTTCTCCTTCTCTCAGTCCCTAGTGGCCAGGAGTTTGTGGAGGCTTACACAAAGTGACTCCTTGTGGGGAAGAGTCCTAAAATCAAAGTATTTTCTAGGCCTGATAGTTGAAGATTGGTTTAGATAGCCACGAAAATCTACAAAAGGGTCAATTGTACGGAAGGAATTGGTATATGATTTTCGTATGGTTGGGCAGTGGAGGATGTGGCATATTGGCAACATAAGGAAGGTTAGAATAGTAGAGGACCCTTGGTTGGGCGTGGGAAACACCTTTCATTTTTCTGATTCCCTTCTCTAGGCCATCCATTTGGCTGACATATTCACTTTGGAAGATGCTAAGGCTCAAATGCCTCAACTAAGAGGTACCTTGGGGTGGAAATATGTGGAGGCTATTGGATTGGTCGGTGTTGAGGCTGAAGAATGGAACACATACATTGGCTTGTTGGTATCCAACTTCATTAGATTGCAAGAGGAGGAATCATATACCCTCTATTGGTCTAAAAACCCACAATCATGATATTTTACGACCAAGTTAGGATATAAAGAATTTATGGAGTCTTAGTACACATGTGAAAGGCAAGGGTGGTGGAGTTATCTATGGAATCTTAATACCCCTTTGAAAAGCAAGATAACTCTTTGGATTGCCTTCAACAATAAGCTTTTAACTTGGGAAATTGGAACTAAAAGAGGATGGGTCGGGCCAAATAGGTATGTGTTGTGTAAGCTTCATGAGGAATCTTCTTCTCGTATTTTCATTGGTTGTCCTTATACATTGCAGGTGTTGAGGATTGTCCATGAAGAGCTTTGATCCAGATTTATGTGTGGAATGAAATGAAACACAAATTTATAACATTAAAACAAAGATACAATGAACAATAAAAGAGATACAATGACACTTAACTTCTGTTCAATAAAGAAATCTGTTGAAACTGTAAAATGCAGAATGAAACAATATTGTTTGAATGGTGGTATCTAATCTATGAGAAGACATGTGGCGGCTACCCGCATTCGCCTAAGAATATTACAATTAGGCCTCCAAGACTTTTTAACATCAAGAAGTGATAAAAAAACTCTATATATCTAAAAACCTAACCTTAGGAAATGAAGAACCAAAAGTCATGTGGGCCTTGATGGGGTAAGTTGGTACATCAACTTTCGGGGTCGTAACTTTTGCATACGATCTCTGTTTTAGGCACACGATAGCCCGTTGGAAAGGTTTATCTGAGGACTAAACATGTTTCTGTCACACTCCAACTTTGTCTACAATGTGACTATGGCGAACCCAAAACAAGTTGTTTAGGGCCTCAAAACGATCCCATAAGTTTAGGGCCCGAAAAGCTAGAAAAAAACTGCCAATATGAAAACTACATGTGAGCCATTTGGAAGAGGTGGGTGGCCACCTGATCTGGATTATTTCCGGCACTAAATGAGAGCGAAGATATAATAAATCAATGTACCGAGATATCTCGAATATCCAATAATATAACAAAAATGTATCAGAGATGCAACCATAAACACAGAGATACATTAACACACAATTTTCTATTAATGAGCGAAAATGTACAAAGACTGTAAAAATACAGAGTGAAAGACTCGCTAGAATGGTGGCAGCTTATCTCTAAGAAGAGATGTGTCTGCTACTCGCATTCGAAAGAAGATGATTTTACAATGAGGCTCCAAAGGTCATTTTTATCATAAAGAAAATCCAAAACCCTAACCTCGGAAGATGAAAAGGCAACAGTTTTGTGGACCCCATTTTGGGTAGTTTGCTGTATCAACTTCTCGAGGGCGTAACTTTGGCATGTGATATCCGTTTGGGGTGCACGATAGCTCATTGGAAAGGTATCGTCGAAGAGATTCATTTAGGGGGCTCAATAGAAGCCTAATGCTATCATTGAGAATCTCAATCCCAAAAAACCTTCATTTAGGCCCTCAAAATGGCCCTAGAAGTTAAAAACTCCTAAAAATAGTAAATTGTCAAAATTGTCAGAACATTGTTTTGAGCTAGTTGGAAAAGGTGGGTGGCCACTGATATCCACCTGGATCAATTCTCCCTCCTTTGGAAGCAATGGTCTCCATTGCGTTGAGTGCCCGGGGGAGAGGGAAAAAGTGTTTGTTGAATCTGCATCTTGATGAGATGCTTGCCTTGTTGGAGAAGTTGTGTTGCTTAGCTTCTTGAATGTTGTCACAAACATGTGGTTGGAAAGGTTGGGCCTTTTTAACCAGTCTGGATACATGAGATGCCTATGTGCATAATGAATCTTTACACTTTGTTGCAATCTTGTTGAGTTTTTTCTGTTGGATAGAAGGTGCTTGGGCTGAGGCTGTAGTGGTTGCAGTATCCTTATGTTCACCTTTTGAACAGATTGTGAAGAAGCTTAATTTTGTAGTATGACATACTACCTTGTGTCACTGTTTAGGTGGAACAGTAGTCGGAACTACCTCTGGTATTTTGTAGAGATGACCCCCTAGAGAAATAATGACACTGCGGGGTCGAGACTCATAAACAACATGAAGCTTCTACATATATGGTTGGCCCAAGAGAACATCATAGAGATGCAGTGGGGCAACATCACATAATACCTCATCCTTGAAGGGCTGGATGCCGTATGAAAATCAACATTGTTGGCTGACACGGAGATCTCGAACTTGGCGAAGCCACCCGATGTCGTATGGTTGCGAGTGTGGTGTTGTCGGCAATCCCAATTGTTTGACGACATATGCTGAGATGAGGTTCTTCTGGCTTCCGCTATCAACAATAAAATGCAGTGGGGTCCCCTTCACCCACATATGTGAATGAAAAAGGCGCTCCCCCTCTTTAGGATATGTTGGTTCTTCTGGTTGAATTGTTGCGGTCCCAACAATAACAGTGGGGTATGCGTCAATGATCTATCTTTTACCAGTATTTTCATAATCAGATTCTGAATCAGGGTTCGTCTCCTTGTCTTTGATCTCGATCACCAATGATTGTTTTGAGCGACATTCCTTGGTGTTGTACCAGGGGCTTTTGTGGAAATCGCACCATTTTCCGCTGTCATTTGTCTTCACATGACCCTTCTTTTCCCGTGGCTTGGACTGGTTTTCGGGAGACTGTTTGTTAGGGTCGTCTTTATCATACTTTGTTTGTTGAAGATTTGCAGACCCAAACTCCTGTTTGTTCTGGTGCTTAAATTTCTGCTCGATTTTAACAACATATCGATAAGCAACACCAAGTGATGAGATGTCCAGGAAATCCATTTCAGTTTGGATGTATCTGTGTAAAGCCCCACAGTATTTCAGAACCAAATGTTGTCCGCAGTCTTTGATACCCAACTTGGTGCGCAAGGTATGGAAGGTGTTGGTGAACTCCAGAATTGCTTGGCCCCTCTATTGCCACAGTGTGGTCCATCTCATGTACTGGTCCTCATAGTTGTCAACAGGGTAACAATGTTCCTTTAACGCATCCACAAAAAAATCCCAAGTGGGCTCGGCCCCATATATTCCAGACTCCTCTATGGAACTTTGCTCCCAGTAAGATTCCCACCAATGTTTGACATGGGGGAGAGCTTTAAGGAGTGCGAAGGTGATCTTTTCCTTGTCGAAAAAATTATGAACAGAGAAATAACCTTCTAACAGATTTAACCATTTGTTTAGGGCATCCACATCTATCTGACCTTCAAATACGGGAATATTAAAATTAACCTGTACCTTGAAAGGACGAGTACGAGGAATATCAAAAGCCAGGACGAGGTCGCCTTCGTGAAATGAGCGAAGGTTGACATGTCGATCAAAAGTAGCCTTTGACCATTTTTTAGCTGCCTTATTGTTCTGTAATGAAGATTGACGATCTTCATCCAGAGACTCTAAGTTCAGCAAGCGCTGCTCCATTGGAGCAGTGTCGGGTAATAGCTCGATTGTGGTTCGTAAGGTAGGAATTTCGCACTCGATGGGAAGAGTGGCCTCAACCCCATGGACTAGATGAAATGGTGTGAAACCAGTAGCTGTTTTCACAGCCGTACGGTAAGCCCATAGCGCAGAAAATAACATATGATGCCAATTGGTTTTATGTTTATTAACCATGCGCTGTAACATGGTTTTGAGGACCTTGTTAACTGCTTCGACCTGTCCGTTAGACTGAGCGTAATATGGTGAGGCAAACTCATGAGAGAATCCTAATCGAGATGAGAGTTCGACGAAGATCTCATTCTCGAAGTGTTTCCTGTGATCGGAAACGAGTTGGAGTGGTACTAAAAAACGAGATATGAGATGGTTAAAGAAAAAATGCGCTGCAGTGTCAGCGGTGTAGTTGAATGTGGGCATAGCTTCTGCCCATTTGGTGAAGTAATCGACTGCTACAACAATGTATTTGTGACCATTGTTGGAGGGGGGATTACAAGTCATGAAGTCGATGCCCCATTTACAAAAAGGGTCGGCAGTGATGACTGGATGAAGAAGAGCAGGGGGAGCTCGGGCTTTATTGGCGTAAAGCTAACATTGCTCACATCGTTTCACAGCATGAATGAAATCATGAAACCAGGTAGGCCAAAAGTAACCTACTCGGATAATCTTCTGAGCAATGGATATTCCTGAAAGATGGCCCCCATATGCGTCGCTGTGGCAGTCGTTCAAGACTCTATCGGCCTCGTCAATGGTCAGGCATCGACAAAGAATGGTGTCGACTCCCCGCCGGTATAGGATGTCTCCCATGAGGAGGTAGCGAGGGGCCTGATGGCGGATACGACGATGATCATCTCGTGAAAGGTGGTTACCGAACTTTTGAGTTCGAAGGTAGACGAGGAGGTCGTCGTACCAAGGATCATCCGAAGTGATGTAAAAGAGGTGTTCGTCGAGAAAGTCGGTGTTGACGGGGGTATTGGTGGTGTCAAAGGGGAGGGTCGTGACAAGTTCGGCGAGAATGAGGGCCTTCTTACTCTTGGGTGTTGAGAATTATAAATCATACTCCTAAAGGATAACGATCCATCGAGCAAAATTGCCATTAATTTGCCGACGACTGAGCAAGTATTGCATAGTTGTGCGAAGCAGAATGTAGTGGCTCAGTTTTTAGACTGCGAGGACGACTGCAAGAGCAAGTTTCTCTTCATGTTTATACTTCAAGGGTGGCCCTGAGAGGTTTTTACTAACGTAATAAATGACATGCTCACGATTGTCAACACCTAGCTGGACGAGAACTCCTGCTACTGACACAGTTGATGCTGATACGTAGAGGATATAGTCGCGATTGTAGTCAGGTGCGCTAATTAAAGGGGCGTTGGAGAGTGCCATTTTAAGTTCGTCAAATGAATGTTGGGCATGGTCATCCTAGTGAAATGGGATGTCGTAACGTAGTAAGCGAAGGAAACCGTGTGCGCGTATGGCGTAGTCTGGGACAAACCGCCGTAGAAAGTTAGCTTTGCCTTGTAGGCTCTGAAGTTGACGTAAATTTCGAGGAGGTGGAATTTTGGTGATAGCTTGGACTTTGAGGGGGTCCATGGTAATACCGCTTTGGGAAACGATGAAGCCAAGGAGGCACCCAACGATGACACAGAAAATGCACTTGAGGGGATTCAAGCGGATGTTGTACTGACGACATCGTTGGAAGATGATTCGCAAATCATCGAGATGTTGGGTGCGTTTCGTGGATCAAGCTGTGAGGTCGTCCAAGTATGCGAGGATGATATGAGCCAGATCGTGAAAGATGTATGTCATAGCCCGTTGGAAAGTTGCGCCAACATTCTTTAAGCCAAAAGGCATGACGCGATATGCAAAAGTACCCCAAGGGGTAGTGAATGCGGTTTTATACTGATCGTATGGGTGAATTTGAATTTGATTATAACCAGTGAATATGTCCATGAAGGATAGAGCCTCGTGGCCTGCGCAGTAGTCAATAATTTGATCGATGAACGGTGTGGGAAAGTTGTATTTGGGACATGCGTGATTGAGATCGCGAAAGTCTGTGCAGATGCGGATAGTTCCCTATTTTTTGTTAACAGGTACAGGGTTGGAAACCCATAATGTATAGGCGATGGGGTAAATGAACCCGACAGCGTGTAATTTGTCAATTTTGGCTTTGATGGCCGCAACTTTGGATGGGTGTAGCAGTCGTTGTTTTTGGCGAACTGGTGTAATGTCGGGCTAGGTGTCGATGCGATGTTCAACGATAGAGGGATCGAGGCCAGGCATTTCTGTGTATGACCAAGCAAAAATATCCCGATATTCTTGGAAGAGGGCTTTATAGGCGGTGATTTCCTGAGGAGTGCAAGCAGCTCCAATTGTGATTTCCTCGACGATGCCATTTTTGATGGAAATGTCGATTTTAATGGTTGGGTAAATGTTCGCCATGTTGCCTTCTTCAAAAGCATCAGGGGTAGGAATGGGGTTCTTGAACCAGTCGATATGCCCGGAGGGGATAAAATCCTTGGTTTTGACCGCGTAGATGGGGTGTTGGTTAGGAGGCATGGAGGCTTCCTGTGGAAAGAAGAGTGCGCGGTGGTGCAATGCATCCTAGGGATAGGTCGGGTGGTTTAACTCTTCGAGTATTTCTTCGTCGCAGTGGAAGTGACGGGAATACAAGGGGTCATGAGGAGTGATATCAGTGATTGTAGTCGTGTGGCTGCCCCCTAGTGATGAAGAAGCAGGGGGGACGGCGCAAGGAGATGGTGATGGTTCGCTCGACATAAACCAGATATTGAAGTACTGAGGAGTACCCGTGGTAGTTGGGTGTAAAATGTTCGTAGGGGAATGAGCGGGAGAGTTGGGGGGATTCGAAGGACCTTGGGTTCGGGAGAAATGACATGAAGAACCTCTAGTGATGAGGTAAGGTCAACTATCGACTCTGTGGGTCGTTGAAGCAGGGTCAATTGGCGTTGCATGTATTCAATGATCATAGGACACTGGTATGTAAAATGATCTAATGAGTCACATAGAGAGCAAGGGCATCTCATACGTTCATTGACTGAAGTGGTGACATAATGAATGTCAGTGATATTTGTTAAGGAGGATGTAGCAGGACTGGGGTTGCTCTGGAAGCTTTGACGTACTGCGGCTAATGTCTGCTGAAAGTGTGGCAGTGTTGGGAAATGGTGGGTATAATGGCCATATTCTGAACATATAGCGCAAGCAAATTTGGTTCGCAACCCTTTACTACTGGGATGGGGGGTGGTAATGGCAGTACTAGCTATTGTGGTGAGTGTTGGGGGAGTTTGATTGAGTGGAATCAAATTCCGTAACTCGGGTAGAGATGGGCGATTGTTGGTTTGGTGTCCCTCTTTCTCACATAGTGCGCAAGGAGGTTGGATGCGTGGAGGAAGTGGAGTTGTAGGCTCCTTCTTCTTTCTCCTACCCCCAGCTGTGGCAGGGGGGTTAGTGAGTGGGGGTGTAGAGGGTATGGTGGGAGTAAGTATGGAAATCGTCATGGGGATCCTTCTGTTTGGGGGGGGAAGGGATGGTCAAGGGACCATCTCTGGTGGATGTAAATACCAAACTGGGATTGCTAACACCATATTAGGTAGGGTAAGCGTTGCGGCTACCTGGAAAGCTTCAATGCCCGGTGGAGGGTAAAAGAAGGGGATTTGGGTGATGGCTTGGGGAACT
>ML780687.1:97813-112795 GCA_009831015.1 Picea engelmannii | reverse complement strand
TGAAAAAATAATTTGACCCATGTAAAAACATTTATAAAGTAATATTGATTTTTCCTATGTAAAAAAATAAATATCAAGGGTAACTCTAGGAAAAACCATGGGGAACTAAAAATCATGGGAAATTACCATGTGAAATCAAATCATATGGTTTTGCAAAACCAAGGGAAAAATACAAATGGAAATAAATAAATACAAAAAATAAAATAAAAAATAAAAAAGAAATAAGCAAATAAAATTAAAAATAAAATAAAAATATACAAATTATGTAAAAAAATAAAAATACAAACTAGGAAAATAAGGCCAAGTTAAACACAAGTAAGGGTTCCATGCCCATTGTGGTTCCACACCAGTTTGGGTTCCGCACCTAAGGGCTGAAATTACAAGCAATGTATACCAGGTATGTTTCAAATAATCAGGTGTTAAGGAAGGTAGCTAGGTTGTATGACGATCAAGAACACTAAGATTCGAATGCAACGAATGGAAAGTGACCAGTGGAAAAAAAAAATGACATGTCATGCAACAAATCAACGTCACAAATAGTGACTCATAGGATAAAAGGAGATTGACGGGCCAACCAAGCACATGACACATGTCAATAAAGTAAAGCTGAACATCTCGAAGAGCAAACCTGATAAGATTGTAAAGAGAGTGAATACGATCAGATCAAGGAATGGGTTCTTACATCAAACCATAATGCGTGAAACTGATTACGATAAATAACAAGCAAGCATTGGGCAATGACACAACAAGGACCTATGTCCATGAAGCTCAATAGGCCTTGGGCCTCGGTTTTCCAGGAGAGGGAAGGTCGAAAGAGGAACCCAACTGATATTAATCTGAAGAAACTCGTGCCTTTCAGATCTCAAGAATATCGTAAGGGATTTCTTTCGGCCATCTCGATGAGACAAACTCGATTAAGGAAGCCCAATAGGCTTTCAATGTTCGGGCTTCAGACCAGTCTTAATGCAATGCGCACTCAACACTCTTAATGGGGATTCCCGATAGAATAAATTCAATGAGCTCATGGGATAGGACTACGGGAAGGTGGATCTGATAGCCTTACGAGCTTCAGACCTCGGGGAAACTGTAATTCAAGGTGAACCTGCTTCCCGATGAGGGAGATCCTGGTAAGGACTAAGGTTCTGAAAAAAGATTAAGGTTTTATCCCCATCAATGCAATGGTGATGAAAAAAAAATGGTGTAGGTTTGGGCAAGACAAAGCTTAGTCCATAATGTTGAATATTGGATTCAAACAACAGACAATAACTGTATAGAAAGAATTCTAGGAAAGAGGAAGAAGATCACATGATTCCCCACAAGCATTTGAAGGTTAGAGTGGTCATGTAAATGAAGTGGTCCTACGAACCTGCTCTTGCAATCACATAAAATATGAGATCAATTATGCGATTAGAAGGACACTTTCCAATACACCATAAACATTATATTCCTCGTCTTCAAGAAAACTTATAAATGAGTGTTGGATATGTTCAAAGATAATCATGGGTGGTTGTAGATAAGTGTTCTGAAAACTACATGTGCTAACTCTCAAACTCAAAAGAAGGATTAGTGATTTTGTTATTCAAATTTAGAGTTTGAAACATAAAAGTATGATCAACATGTGAAAGCATAAAAATGAAGACATTAAGCACAACATGTAAGCAAGAGGATGCAAAATTTGAATTATCCATTTAGAAAATCTTCAAAAACAAACTTATTCAAGACAATCATCAATCAAGATCAAACCCCCAACTCCCTCAAGGTAGACAAAGAATAAACCTTAGGCTCAAGCACTAGAGGATTAGGCATTAGAATTCAAATTTTAGTAGGGGGTCCCTTGTCTTTCACTTGTAAAAACAAAAGTAAAGGGGGGTTGTTGTGGCCTCAACAAATGACGACACACTGGAAGAACCAATTATGTCTGTTAGTAGAAGTATAGGGCATTTACTTCATATCTTAATTTTAAATATAAGCTCAACAAGTTGTAGACAAATTTCAAATAATTATGGGTACCACAATGACGCCAAGTTTCTAAAATATATAGCCCAATATTTCTATTACTTATAATCTAACATACCATTTTCAAAGAGCCAATCAGTGAGGTAAATTCTTTTACTCGCTGCACATTTCTGATTGGCTTTGGTTTAACCATGGGTTTTCACTTTTATTACAAGCAAATATCTACATAAGTGTGTTCCTCATCTTTATTTTCTTGGCATTGCTTCACTGCCAGCAAGCGTCCATAGCCTGGACGAAGTTGTCTCAGTAGCATACAAATATAGCCCCGCTGCCAACATGCATCCATAACCCCGACGGGTTTACTTGTACTTCCCACACTATTAATAGTGCTTTCAACTTCCTTTTTTTTTTCTCAAAATGTGCTCACCCTTTTAGATTTATATATCGATATGCATATGCAAATAGAGTGTGAAGGAAGTGGGGTGATATGAGAGTTGCTTTGATTTGCTAAGTAGATGTTATGCATTTTAGTTTAACCCAGAGGTCTCTCCAAAAATCATCATAGTATGGGCCATTTTATTAATATGAAGTGGATGGAGCTCAAAGAAAATGATAGATAGAAACTTTCATATACTTATGGATTATCATGGTGTGCTCAATAGGCACATGTGGTCCACCACAACTATCAGTCCATACCTATAGCTAAGAACTTCATGAATATTCATTCAGAGAGAGCATCCCATGCATCTTATGACTTGTTTTCTTTAGTACGTGACTAGAATTGGACCAACCCCTCGTTCAAATTTAAAAAATAATCCTCAAGGCAAACTAAGGAGTCAAATCAGCTCAAGGAACGTACCAACATTCAAATTAAAGGATGGAAGCAATCTATATAAGCAAAAATCAAGCACTAAAATTGAAACCAATTCATGAAAATGAGAACTAAATTAAAAGAAGCCTAAAGCTAAAATGTCAGTTATCAAAAAGAATGAAAACTAGCTAAAAAATAAGAATAGAACCCAACATCAAGTAATAAATCCGGTGGCAATAATAGAGTATGAATGATACACACAAAGGTATCATTATTCCAGCTCCAAGAATTGGGATAAGGGAAAAATATTTATTAAATAAACTTTTCACATTAAGCTAAGACCCATCAAACAGATTTTCAAAACCAAAAATCAACAAGACTACAATGAGCAGTGATCAAGAAAACTAGTATTTGACCAAGATTTTGTTCCAACATGTTTGAAATTTCTTGGTGACGAAAATTCCAGATTGTTGAAATGCCCAAAAGAATTGGATAAATTAAGAAATTCATCTCTTCGAGCTTATGGCCATGGATAACATCTTTTGAAGATGTTGGATTTTCAATATCAGAAATTTTGCATTCATATTTTTCACCAAGATATTCATTGCCATTTTTATTATTGATCTAAATTAGCCAATGATTGTATCATTCACCCCTGAAGGTATAAGAATATGAACCCGTTGCTATGGTTGCCCAACTAAGCAAAGAAGGGAGTAAATTTATGTACGAATTAAAATAAATAAAGTGACTATACTAAACTAAAAGAAAAATCAAAAGCACTCTCTGTTAATTATTATGGGAAGAATTAATCTTGAAAGATAGGGTAATCCCAGCAGCATGGGACACATCATGAGTGTCATCGGAAAAAGCATTTTCAGTGAAATCCTGGAAAGTAAGCCAAGGGCAATAATTACTCAAGAAATGGTAACCATTCAACATCAAGCCCAATAAAAAGATTCCCAGGGTAAATATCTGAAACGAAGAGCAAGAAAGATTATGAGAATTGATAATCTAGTGAAAACATTCACAACACAATCCTCTAGTCCAATTACTATTTAGTGAATCAAGAAAAATCTTCCAGGAACCTAACAAAATGGGTTAAAGGAGAAGTTTAGTAAAAACATACTTTCAAAAATTCTATTACATGAAACATTTCAAAAACCCATAAGCTCTCAAGATTTCTTGACATGAGCAAGTGATTTGCATATTTGAGAACGCTGAATTTTTTAATAACAAAAATTATATTTCATATTTCTCACCAAAGCATCAATTTCTCTTTGCCATAAAATATATTATTAATCACGTAGATTCACTTGATTCAATCTGATGAGGAAAATATGACACATTATAGTTATGGAGATCATCAGAAATAATCATGAAAAGACTTCAAATATCAACTAGATCAGAAACCATCATGGGAATACATGAATAAGACTATATTTATGATCGGTTGTTGAGTTGGTGACAATCTTGGTTGATTAATTAAAAATGTCACAAAGGAATCTGAACAATCAAGTTTAGATTAACGCTTCCCCAAGTTGCTTTCATTTCAAGAGAAAAATCCTAAGCTTTTGGTTGCATGAGTCATTTCCCAACCTACATAACAAAAGAATGTTGTGATCAGCTATTAGAGAGTTTGGGAAAAACTCTTCCTTTAAATGACTAAATTATCACATTAAAAGAAAAATAAAGACCAAAGTTAAACTAATCCTAAGCAAAGCACACTAAGCTAATGTAAAATTGAACTATATTGGTTGTCATAAAACTTATGCAAGTGCCAATGCAGTCATCAAGTATTCTTATGATGACCATTCAGTCAAATATCACAACCTTCTTCTTGAGAGAAAAGCACTATGTGCTTTCCCACAATATTATCTTCGACACGAGACTTAGTGTCATTGATTGTTGTAGGATTTGGATCCCTCAACACATCATCTTGTTCCTGAAATAAGAAATAACAATTAGGACCATACAACTTTAATTCTATCCATGCTTTGGAGATACATCTCCACCAACAAATCTTTTTCGTGCTTAAAAGATGAATAAAATCTGATTCAAAAAGCCCTCAATATTGCAAACCAAGGTTCATATCTCCTATGGTCATTCATGGTAATATTGTGAAACATCCATATGATTATCTTCTACCTTATGAAAGGAAAGAGGAAATCACAATGTAAATGGGAGCAATTGAGACACTCTAGTAAGGTTTAAGTACTCTCATATCACAACCTAGATGGATTGACTTTCCCATCATAAATGAAAGATATAATTAGAAATCATAAATGAGTGAAATCACTGAAGACTGATTTCTAATGAGTTGAATTTTAGCATGATGGGAAAATATGTGAGACTGATATCATAAAGTTTTCAATAATTTTCTAAGTCGAGAAACTATAAATTTCATTTCCTCGAACTTACATATGGCATAGAATATGGAGAAAGTGAAATGAAAAAGAAGATTGAGTAGTTTGTCTCTCTACTGGATAGGTTTTTTGTTCAAAAGAATGAGACATATAATCCAGAAAACTAACTCAACAAGCTCACGAGTAAGAGAGATCAAATAAAAGATATTCCAACATGACACAAACATGCTTATCTTTCCAAGTTATGAATAATCTGAGTTTTGATTTAAGGAATGTTGGGGAGTGTGGGCCCCAATAGATTGATGAGTTACATCCCTTAATAAATTCACACCTTAGAAGTTATTATCATGCCTAAGATGAAAACAAATGTTGAAAACTTGAAATTTAAAACCTTAGAAGTTGCATTGACATTTTCCATAAAGGTATTTACAACCCTAAAGCATTTAAATGATTTCAACTTTGAGATAAGAAAGTAGTACTCAACCATGATAAAGTCATATTACCCAATCATGTAACCATAATGAGTGACTTGAAATCAACAAATCGAAAGGATAGAGAGATACTTTTCAAGAAAATATCATGTCTGAAATCCTCGTGATTGATGGGACAAGGATTCAATTTTCAATTAACCATTGAGTTGGTGAATAAAATGTTTGATTCCCAAGAAACTTTTCTAAGATAGATATCAATAAAAATGTTTAAATAACAATGTTGTCCAAAATGTTAAAATGTGCTTCCAAGCAGTTTGAAAAACTATATCTTTGTTGTTGTGTATAAGAGGAAATTTGGATCATGTAAGCTGCAAGATTAATAGATAGACCAATACTTGAATGAATGACTTAATAGAAAAAAATATATGCATAGCCAAAAGCCCAAAAATTAAAACTAAAAGTGATGAAAGCAAATAACTTAAAATGAAAAATCAACCAAGCTCACTAAGCTAAGAAAAGTCTATACAAAAAAATCATGTTGGTTGAAAGTAACCAAGAAAAATTGTCAATGTGCAAGCAACCATTTGGATAACTCCAAAACCATGGTAAAATAATCATCCAAAGAAAATACAAGGAGTTGGAATGGATTTAATTTTAGATGGGAAGAAAATTAACACTCAAACTTCCATTTACTATGTATGGGACAACAATCCCAAAACTCAAAACAACCTCAATTAAGCAAAATCTTCAAATTATAATCATTTATATGTAAGGATGGAACAAATCTGAGTCTTTGTTTTCACCACAAGAGGGACTGAATAACATTCTTTATTTAAAACATCCCAATTGTAAGATGACAAAATGCTTGAAAAGGTTTTGACATGGTGAATGCACATAGAATCAGTGATCTAGAAATTACCCTGGCACATATGAAGTTTTGAGAATGAAATAAAACAATTTTTTCCAATATATAAAAAAATTAAAAAAATATTTTTAAGGATCAATTCAAGGGGAAAAAATAAGCATGCAATCCTTCTATTTATTTCCACCTCTATTGAGAAATCCATTTATTGATCAGTCAACCATAATAATAGAAAATGAAACAATAAACTGATTAAAACTAGAAAGCAAAACTAAACTATGCATAGAAAAAACACTAGCCTATTCTACCCTACCCTATCCTACAATACAATGGCTGAAAAATGAACTATGTAAAGTCACAATGCCAATGTAGCCATCCATGTAATCACAAGCCTACAAACATATGTTCATCATAAAATATTAGTACTAGAACTTGGAATAAAAATAGACTAAAAGTAGGAAAAATTAAAACATGGACAACTCTATCCAACATCTTAAAAATGTCATAGTGATAATTCATGGGAATATTAGTTGAATAAGACTCCTCCAACCATGCTTCAATTTTATCATAAAATCTACCATGATTAACATAGAATTGATGGAGGGCGTTTAGGGGAAAGTAGCATACCAAATGAGAACCATGCATAGAATCTATGTGAGGTGTACTTGGTGAGAGAATATTTGTGTTGATATACTTGTTAATCCTTGAAAACAAGCTAAAAGAATGAGGGCCTGACATAACCATTGGTCTAGACTTAAGTGCCTCTTTGTCTTGGCAAGCCTCCCGAGTGTTGATGAAAAGGAATGGCCATCCTAATACTAACATTTTCGAATCTTGTTGGGCTAAGACAAGATAGTCGTGATTGTTACCCTATGCTTATAGCCTTTTGCAAAAATATTAATTAATCCTCAAGAGATATATTCTTGGGACCAATGATACTTTTTATGTTGTGTTATACAAATAAATAAATAAATGTTTATATCAAAAAACTACAATAGATTTAATGAGTAGTCATAAAACAGAAAATCTGAAATAAAGATCACAGATATAGTCCAAAATGAGACCTCAAAACCATCAAATGATTTTATTTATTCAATTCTGAAATACAACCAAAAACATTCTTTCATACCCCATAATGGGTAAGAACCAAAATAATAATTAGAAGACAAACGTTAAATCACACATAGATGACTGATGTCTTCTAATTAAAACCAGGACTGAAAAATAACTGGATCAACAAACCACAATATGTCATTGTCTTGATTCTGCACAAAATTCCTAACTGGTACTGAAAATCAATTCAGAAATCCAATAAAAATTTACAGACTTTCAGAAACAAATGATCAACCTTGTGAAGCATGTCAACAATCAATGCTTATTGGTCCTTCTTATTGCCACCTTCAATAAGACCCTGCTATCAACAAGAAGTTCTTAGCTTTTAAGTGTTTCAGAATGAATGAAACAGTAATGTAATCTCACTCTAGAGCAAGAGCAAACCTTATCAGAGTTTGTGTTTCTATCTCTCTCCCACTTTGTTTGTCCCTTCAATTCTCATTTTATTCTCCAAAAGTAGTTTTGAGTAGTTTCAACTACTTTTAGTTAAGTTATTTAAATAACTTTAGTTAAATAAGGACAACTCATAGGAAAATATTAATAAATAATGATAAGGGTATAATAAATATTAACAAATAGGTGGGGAACCCCCAATAATTCTTTTGTTTAATTTTCAAAATATCCCCTTGTTCCTTCATCAATAATTATGCATTAATGCCATCAAACACCATTATGTACACATATCCCAATCAACCAACACGTGAAATATCTCAAAACACACTTGTGACTCCCAAAACAAAGTATGTATGCATATAAATGCCCAAAATAAGTAAATCAACAAGTTGTCCAAAATAAATAAAGTTTGTCCCAACAGTTGGTCAAATTAAAATAACATCATAAAATCAGAAATCATATTTTTTGTGTGAGGCAGTCTGCCTCTGTCCACTTTCCTTGGACTCTGTCAGCTTCATCATCTGTGAATCTATCTTGATGGGAATTTTACCTTTAACTGTTGATGCTTTTGGGTGCATATCTTTGAAAGGGGTATGTCCATCCTCGTGTCCAGGGTGTTGGAAATGTGAGGTAATTAAGTGTGGGGATGCTTCAGATTGGTCAAACTTTACAAATTTGACCAATTGTTTCCCTTTGTAAGGTTCAGGTTCTTGGGAAAGGGACTTAAGTATTTTTAGTGGTTGAGTTAAATGTGCATGAGATACTTCTAATGCAATGTGCAGTGAAGACCGCGTAGGTGGAGGAGAAGGTAATGGCAATGTCATTGTGGGCCATCCATGAGCTTGAACTTGGGGAGGAATTACAACATCATTCCAGCCATCATTGGTTGGGATTTCAGGTGGTAAGGACACATGTGGCTGTACTGCTATGCTAGATATGCTAGGGTGAGGGCGCAAAGGTCGTCCTTCAGGTGGAGGAGAATGTTGAAAGGCTCTTTGTTCGACTAAGTTTAGAAAAAATGTCTGTAAGAGTTGATTAAACTCTTTAGAATCAACATCAAAGTGAATTGAAAATTGAAGTATTTTGTTTCCCCCTTGCCAAAACTCATTTGGCCTTCTTCCTCTGCTATTGCTACCTCTACTGAAAAAGCTCATCTATAAAGTATAAGGCTAAATCAGAGTATGCATATAATAGCAAGTGAAACATCAAATACCATTTGCATTAACATAGTTTTAAAAATAGCCCCGACTCGATTAGAAAGCAAACATGCATACAACCAGGGATAAACATAAAGGGTACTTCAAGACTAACTTTTATCTCTACTTGAAATACTTTATCACCTCATACGATTGATTATTATTTAGGAACATGGGAATTGCAATGTAATTGAGAGTATAAGAGGCTTTGTAATGTATGGAAAGTGAATATAGATGGCAAGGAAAGAATGTCACATGTTCAAATATAACAACACACCAGACATCAACCATTAACTAATACTTCAATGTCTGCCAATAATCATCCCATGCATGTCATGTCAAACATATCTTCATTAATTACTAGCATATCCACTGTCTATTTCCAAAAGAGGCCTTGAAATTGCTTATGTATCAGGGGGAAGAAATATGGACTAAAATGAAAATGAAATTTGGGAATTGGGAATAATTCCCATAAAATGAGAGTATGAAGGGAATTGGCCCTGAACAATCATCCATTTTCCAAAAGATATATATGATTTTAAACATAGTTCATTAAAAACAATCACCTTGAAATACATCCTTTTTCAAATTCTATCCTTGACCATAATTTTAAAATTGATCAAAATATACTTATGTTGTCAAATATCCATGTCATACTGATAGAAAATTATTTCTTATTTCATACAACAAGATGGTTAAAGATGAATTTTTAAAAATGATACATGTTCTTGGGAATTAAGGAATAGTGAATGAAAAATGATAATATGAGGGGGTTGGTCCTGTATGCAGAAATAAAACATTTTCTAATTATTAGACAACCCAACCGCATCGTCATTCCAAATTCAAGTAAGTATGCCTCATAGCCAATAACCAAAATCTCGAACCAACTCTGCATTTACACGCAGCTAAATATTAACACAGAATTTCCCGTATCATCACCTTTAATAATATTCAAATATCGTACAACAAGGGTTATACGAATGCCAATAAAATCAATAACAAGTACTTTGAAAACCCAAAACTATATTGTGTAACTGTCTCGGTCAGTTATGTCTTTAGGTTAAATACAACAGAGAGGTTCGAATATTTTCTTTCAACTTTTCTTCAATCAAACCCAATGAAAAAGCTTTAAAAATAATTGTATAAATATGGCTTATACCACAGTTGTATATACCAAAATCAACGAGGGTTTGAAATTGGAGGGTATTATAATAATATATATCGACCTTGGTTAGACACTTGACATTTTTCATGTAAGGAAAGCAAGGTATTGGGCGAGGCAAACATGCAAAATCCCTCAACAGTCCGAGTTTAAAACAACACACTTTTTTTTCACGTATAGGACCAAAAATATCCAAGGTTTAACATAAAATGACACAACCAAATATTTCCCAACCTTAGAGTTAAGGCAACAACAATAGGGTTTACAATACATGTAAAATTGATATAATGTTCAAAGAAACTTTTGCAACACATAGTCAAGTAGAATCATGGAAATCCTTTGAAGGCTTGGGTTCAAAACCATTCAAAAGAAAACTAATATTCATGCAAAGGAAAACCCTCGAGTCCATTTCCCACTTTTTTACTCGGGATTTCAAGTCTTAATGAGTGGAAAACGAGGCTGCTATAGAGCCTGTATATTTTATGAAAAAAGCAATAATAAGCTACACCCAGTCAAAACAAGTCATATACAAAGAACTCACACAATTAAGACCAGGAGATAACAATTTTCAGGATGAGGGTAAATACCAAAGTGATAAAATAAGGAAGTATTTCTTTTGGAATGACAAAAACGAGCTCGAGAAGATGAAAAGAACAAGCACACTCATTACTAGTCAAGCAGAGTTGTTCCAAAACCATTTGTTGCAAAAAAGAAAGGTGTATTTAATGGGTACAAGATAGAATAACATACCTTCTTTTGGCACTTAAATATTTCCTAAAAATAAGCCTCTAGTTAACACCAACACCACGATCGAGCTTTGGAATAGGGCGTCACTTACCAATGCAAAATCAAAATGAAATGCCAAAACCCTAGTGAAAGGTGGTATACCTCAATGAATGAATGTTTGCGTCCCATGCATTGAATGCATGGGGCGTCACGTTCTTCAAAAATTGATATCATATTAACTTTCCAATCCATCTCAGACTCCATTATTACCATCAACCAATCATAGTTCTGAGATATTTCCAAATATGCAAATGTTCACATGCCATATTTAACTACGTCAACATACACATAACACTGCCACCCCGAATGACGACCCAACTTCACATCAAATCAAACGTTTATTAAAACCACATTCATTGCAAACAAATGATGCGATGGATATATACATATCAATCTGATCGACTAAAGCAAGGTTCAAGTGATGGCAAGCACTATACGATATCAATATTGAGCTCATATAATACACCGTATGAAATATGTTAAAATGAACTTCTAACCTTTTAATTTCAACACACCACCCTTTTCTCATATAGAACCAACAATTATTATATAGATGTGATGGCATTTGGAGTTATATAAAAGACTTTTACATATGGTGGACCATATAACTATACCATGCATAAATTTGCATAAATGAACTTGCCTTCCTTTGAAATATATCATGTACTATATATCAACCCTTATGATAAATCCTTGCTGAGACACAAAAGTTAGCGAGAGAGAACCTTATAAATGCTTCATAATCTTCGTATGTAAGCCTCAAGTAGCGTTTATGAGTGGAATGTGAGTAATATTAAAAATCTCTTGCATTTTCAGGAGAAGAACCGCTTTTCCTTCTACGCACTAAAGCTCATAATCAAGCCGAAGAAGGAAACATTATTAGTGCACAATGTAGATGAGACTGTTTCAACAGAGTGACAACATTCAATCATGGGGATAATTGAAATTAAATATATTTTTCTTTCTCCCTAGGGGGGTCCCACCTATAGTTAAATATTTAATATATCATAATAAAAAAATTAAATAATGCCTTGCAGCTATTTGCAAGCCGGTGGCTAGTTTGCGAGTTTGTGAGTCAACATCGGGGCTCATACTTCAAGGAATCATCAACTTGAGATAAATTAGTGGGATAAAATTATATAAATGAACTAGTACCCACCATGGTATAAGACATATCTTCAAGACAATGGTGGAAGCCACTAATATCAACAATCTCAACTAAAGGGATACTTGAACAACAAGACTCTCTACTTATAAAAAATGAAGATGAAACAAAAGAAGATATGGTCTTATATACATCTACTACAACATTCGCTTCTCCCCATGAAAAAGGTTTATAAGGCATAGGTGTACTAAGTTCATGGGAAGAGGCCTTATCCACTCTATCTTCCATATGCACATTACCACCATCAAGTATTTCAAAAGCAGTCGACCCTATTGAGTTTATTTGAATAGAATGATGGGTGGCTTCTTGCAAGATCAAAACATTAAAGAGATCAGGATACAAAAAATAGTAAGTAGAAGAATTAAGAGAATGAAAAGCCTCCCTTGCAGAAGAAACATTTTCAAAAAGTGACTCTTTAAATGGTAGTTCCTTCTCCTTAAGAACATGGGTGAGTGATTGTGAATCTGTAGGCTCCGCACTAGGAATGGTTTCACAATCAACACTTTCTTCCTCAACATTGTTTTCCTCTTCCAAGCAAAAAGTGGATTGTTGTGCTAAAAGTGTTGTGTCTTGTATGCCAATTTCTTTTCCTTGAGTGAAATGATTAGCGTGGTTGTTTTTCTCCTACACAATATGGGAATCTGAAATATATTTCAAAACATACTCATGGTTAGAAGAGAGGAGCAAATCAAAAAATCCATAGGACAAGAAGGCTCAATAACTAATCCCCAACTATAGAAAAATTTTCTTGATCTATCTTGGTTAAACTAGGAGAATTTATAATAGCAGGACAATTCAAATCAAAAGAAACTAATTCCAAATTATCCATGCGTGAGGAAGGATTCATGTCACGAGTGTTTAGATTTTCTTCATTAACAAAATGATCAACATTCGTGTCTTTCCCCATAGCTTCCTCCATTTCTTATGGTGGAAAATATAAGGTAGGATAATGAGAACCTAACATAACCATCGGTGTGACCTGAGATGTCCCATTATCAGCAAAAAGAAAATCTTCTTTGTCGGCTACAGAAAAATCTGAACTAAAATTTACGACACAAGAGGTCTATTTTTCGTCACAAGGAAGAAAGGGGGGATGGAGTGGTGGAAGGATACATATGTTTCTTCCGAAAATGAAAATTCTCTCTCTAATCTATATCCCCCATAGTAAAGAAAAATCCAGACATATGAAGTCCAACTAAGTCATTAGTATTTTCAACATTTTCATGCAAATCCAAATCAACATGTAAATGAACATTAAGACATGATTTATATTCTTCATCCACTAGTTGATATGTTTCATTAGTAAGAGAAACTAAACAAAGAATCGAATCATTGGTAGAGGGCTTGTCATCCAAAGGAAACCTATAGAAAAGATGCATAAATCTAATAAGAAAATATTCAAAATATTCATCTTTTTCCTCCTAAGGTCTGATATCTCTGCACAGAAATCATCATAATCATAATTCTCAATTGCATTCCAAAATTGACACATAAACTACTTCCATGTGTGGATAGAGGCAATCGACAAAGTCTCACACCAGCTCTTAACTCGGCTTGCGAAAGTGAGAGTGAACAACCTACAAATGACACTTTCATTAGTAATATTTTGAGAACAACAAAGTTTCCAGAATTGAAAAGCATATTCAGATGCAGTTGTCTCTCCCTCACCATCAAATTTAATTTGCGATAAGAAATGTAAAACATTTCTAGGAGTTTTAAGGGGTACAATACCAGGAAAACATCTCCATAAAGGGATATGGGATGGAGCCATTAATAAATAAAAATAAAATTAATACGAACGACTCCACATGCTCAACTTGTCATTTGACCCACCTTCTAGCGTTATTTATGTTGACGGGTCCAAATGGCCTATCAAGCTGGTAAGGGAGAACGCCCAATGATAGGTCCCAATTAGACCTACTCTTGTTTAGTGTAGTGTTTTTTACTAGTATGCAGGCCTAGTTGTCACTAAGAATAAAAATAAGAAAAATGGAAAAGACAACAAACTATCTCCCAAAGAATTCTAATTAAATCTAAATCTGATCTAAAATAGAAACAAACTAATCTAATCTAACTACTTCTAACCTATCTCGCAAGAGCAATACTAATAGATGAGCACAGTTTAAAGTGATATTTTGACAACATAAATAGTTCATGGTGGCCAAGAATATATTAAGACAATAATATTCTAGATATCATCTCAATTATTTGCAGAGGATACCTGTAACATCATCCTTGTACTCATTCGAAATCACAACATCATAAGAATTCTAAATACTAAGAGAATAAATAGTTCATGTGATCAACACCCAGATAAACGTAAACAATAAATACATGAGTAGAGTAGTTCCACAAGCATTTGAAAACAATTGTGACTTCAAAACACCTTCTGCTCTTCGTACATCCATAAATAATAGTATTCTCAGTCTATACAATGGGAAAAGTATCTTATTACATTCAACGAGTTCTCTTTTATAAGACAAGAGAGACTCCTTAGTTTTTGCGACTGTTCACTTCGTTTCCCTTTGTTTTGTCATTATACAACTTCGAATTTATTTTTCATTTTCATAAATGAACATGTGAGCATTATAAACAGAAGCTGTTGATCCAGGTGGATATCGGTGGCCACCCACCTTTTCCAAATGGCTCAAAACAGTTTTCTGGCCATTTTGGCAATTTACTATTTTTAGCAGGTTTTAACTTCCGGGGCCATTTTGAGGGTCCAAATGAAGGTTTTTCGAGAT
>ML780687.1:79710-97624 GCA_009831015.1 Picea engelmannii | reverse complement strand
TCCGCTCTCATTTTGTGCCGAAAATAATCCGGATCAGTTATAGGGACTCTTGAATATTTATTCTCGCCCTAAGGCAGTTTACAAATGATATTCATTTAAAAATATTATTAATGCTTCCCATTGGTGTCCTCTTCTATTCCTCGAGTTATTCTGGGCATTTTTGGTGTTAGCCTGCACAATATGATCATTTCGTCTTATTCTTCTCTGTCTTAGCCTTCTAGTGTGCCCTTGCAGGTCTGATATCGACTCATGTAGCATCAAATATGATTGCTTGAACATGCACAACCCATTTTCTGATTAATTTCGAGCGTCTTCTGTTTTCTATGTTTTTTGAGAATTTATGCCCTCAATCTGTCAATACTAGTTGTACCATCTTTTTCTTCTCTCTTATATCTTTCTGGCGAGCTATCCTCTACCTGATTTCATTTCCTATAACCCCAAATATGGTCGTCTGAAGTTTGCTTGGCTAATTTTCCCCCAAATTCGTGACATTCTATTTTTCACGTTTTTTGAGATATTTCATCACTTTTTTGGCTTGAAGTCCTCTCCCAATGCGTTCTTCGTCTTGATACCTTTCCAACGAAGTATCCTGGGCTTAATTTTGACACATGTAGCTCAAGATATATCCGTTTGAAATTTGGTGCTCATCAGCACTTGATTTGCTTGTGGGTGAATTTGAGTCGTCGATCTTCAACCTGAAAATACTTGTACCTCATGCAAGAGGGAATTTAATACTAAGTGGTTTAAATATTTTTTAGCCCCTTTACCTGATCTGTATAAGAACCTAGAGAAGCCATAGGACCTAGGGCTTGGCAAATAATCATAGTAAAAAATAAGAATTAAAATAAAAAAGAAATAAAATAGAAAAATAATAAAATTAACTAAAATGACCTACATGAAAATCAAATTAAAAAATAATAAAACTATCCTCACCCACATGAAAATCAAAATCAAAATAATAAAATTCCCCACTACCTACGTGAAAATAAAAATCAATAAAATAAATCAAAATCAAAATAACAAAATTTCCCGAAATGAAATATAACCTAAATAGTTGAGTGTAATACCATCAGAATCTGATGGTCGGGGCGTGAACTTAAGGAGGGGAGAGTTAACTCTTATGGCTCACCACTTTGATGGCTTACCATCAAGGTTCGACAGTTGGAGGTTGGAGGGGAGAGTGAACTCCGATGGCATAAAACGTTTTGATGGGGTAGCAACTGCAATGCACATGGTTATGACGTGAATACTCTGATGGATTACTTTCCTCCTTCCGATGAAGTCTGGATCCAATGAGTAAAACATTAATGAAATATAATAATACTCCTTTCATGGGTAACAATCTGATGACTCCACACTTCGATGGTCATAGTACTCCACACTCCATAAGTTTCTGATGGTCATACTCTTCGATGGCTTACCATTGAAGTTTGATGGTCGAGGAGGAAAATTCAAGGAGTGCAACCCACTCTGATGGTACCTCTCTCCGATGAGTTACTTCCCCCAAAAAATTGTTAAATAATACCAATCCATATCACTCCGACGAGCTCACTCCAACAAGTTGAGTCCGATGGCTATCACTCCGATGGGGTGAACTTAAGTTTTGATGAGTTAAGCTTGATTTATTAATGAAATAATCATATAGTTCCTAAGGTATTAAAAAAGAAGGGATTCCATGAAGACAGGAGGTGTGTCTTAATGGTAATTCTTAATGGAATTTACCATGAAGTAAAGATGTAGACCAATGGAAAGAAGTGTAGACCAAAATAAAATTAAAACGAATAAAAAGAAAAAGAAAAAGAAATCTCTCTCTCTCTCTCTCTCTCTCTCTCTTATAATATATATATAATTTATTTATTTTCCCAAGGAAAAAATCAGTAATTTTATTAAGATAACAAAATTAATTCTGCATATGCCAGTGGCATTCCTGTGCTGTGTCAAAAAGTAGACAACTTATGGCTGTACAAGGAAAAGTCTGGATATATTTTGATACAAAAAGAGACTCAATATTTAGCAGAAGGGATGTAGAGGAGTCCAGTATCATCCAAATTATATTGTCAAAAACTACCTTTTGAGAGGACAAAAAACAATACATCCTTTTCAGAATTGGATATATAATAACATGTTAACAATAGAGAAATGAAATCAGTCAGATAGAGGTCCATGTGTTGTGAAAATATTCTCAAGGGTCATCCGGGCCTTCTTCCCCGACTTTCCAGCTTCCTTTGTCCAATTCCAAACCAAATTTTGAGAGTTGGTCCTCTTTTTTATTATGAGTCCTGTAGATATGAGAAAATGAGATATGTGATAATTTTGTAGAGCACCTTTTTATTTCCTCCAATATCGGAACCAAAAACCATGATCTCAAGAAGTATGTGTCTTTCATGACTTGTATAACAAACATTGAGTCTCCAAAAATGTTTAAGTGCTTGATGTTGTTTTCGAGGGCCAAAAGAAGAATGAGATTGAGGGCCATAAGTTCACTATAGTTATTTGTGGCTTTACCCAAGCCAACTGAGAAGGCAATATGATGATTTTCATATATATGTAAAATACCTCCTGCTCCTCCAATAGTGAGGGTGCTTTGAGAAACACCATCAAAAAATTCCCAAGGGAGATCTTTATTGATTTTAGGAGGTCCAGTGACTAATTTTTGTAGAGAATGTATTTTTTGTGGGTAGGCAAATAAAATTTTGAGGCATTGAATGATTGAGTGTATTATGGTGCTAGATTTATTTTCAAAGATGGCATGATTCTGATCCAACCAGATTCCCCAAGAAATGATTAAAGGAAGTGACTTGTAGTCCTGGTTTTGTTTTTCCTTTAGCCAGTTTTGTAGAGCTTCAGAAAGAGAGGAGCCATTACAATTGAAGGTCGTCCCAATGGAGCGGTGTTGATGGGCATAAATGACCAACTAAGAGGGAGTAACTCGGTCTAAAGTCCTTAAAGCAAGACCCGAGCCATTTAAGTTAGCTATCCCTGACGGGTTTAACAACTCCATTGGCAAAGGAGGAGATATATCCTAAGAAAATAACAAAAGGGTTCCTATAAATCCCAACTACTAACTATCAAACTTCTACTATTTACAAAGATTACTAAGTTAAAATACCTATACTTTTTACAAAATGTACAAGGTACAAGATTTCGAAGAAAGCCTTGTGAAAAAGATAGTTTTTGAGGGACTAAATCCCAAGAAAATTTGAAGTACGATAAAATCTACTTCTAATATATGAATAACACTTAACAAGTACACAAACCAAACTTAATCTGTAAACTAGGTAAATGTAACTTATAGCAAACTTGATTCAAATGGGAAAAGCACTTGAACTAAATCATTTGAAAAAAAGTTTACATTCGACGATACACACCAAAGAAATATAAAAAAAAACAATTACTAATCTATCCTGGGAAGGAGCAATAATGTGAATTTACTGGTTGAACCCTTCCATGTAAATGTTTGCCAAGTCATCCAATAGTAAAGAGAAATACTTTGACATACAACTATGCAATTCAAATCTTACAATAATTCTAGTGAAAGCAACTTCAACAGAAAATAATAGTTTTGGTACAAATGTGGAAGGAACAACAATCGAAGTCAATTCTCTATGAAAATAGATTAACATGCCATTTCAATCAACAAAAGACATTTCATTGACATAACTGGTTAAACACGTGCAAATTTTATAGGGAAACCTAATATGTTTTTACATATGCATTTATCCAATATTCACATAAAGAATTGTTACAGGTATAATCCAATATTTTTCATAATGCATTATGAAGATATCATTTAAACAAAAGATAATATATTAAAAGCAACTCAAAATTACTTACAGAACTAAAGTATGAGGCAATTCAATATTCGTCGTCTCCCTTTACAAACTCCAATCCATTCGTTCCTCCCCTTTTTTCTTCGAGACTCTACTCTATTTAAATAGATTAAAAAATTAAACCAATCTTCTAACGATGGAGTGAAATTTCTAAGTATAACACAATTTACCAGATCGTATCGGTTCATACCCATAATAGAAATGTTTGGATTGGAATGTATATTGTTTACATCAACTAAAGTTTGTTGTTAAAGAAACAAAACTAAACTAAAAATTGTCCCTCAGGACTATTTCTGTGCTATTTTAAACAAAACCAAATCATGATCGCATCCAATCAGATCCATATTGCTATTCTCAAACTCCTTTAGGATTAAAAAAACCTAGCTACTGAATTAGAGGCACACATTCTTCATTTGCCTCTACAATTTTGAACCCTAAATGTTTAACTCTGGATACAGGCACTATCGAAAACGTGGGAAAATGTTCGCAACCCTAAACATGCCTTTGAAAGAACTGAGGATATATCTGAAATCGTAGATTTGTTTGAGAAAATCCTTGCGAATAAACCAAAATATGGGTGTTATGGGAAAAACCCATATTTTATTTTTTTGAAATTTGAAATGGTTTGATCACAAATCACATCTAAAATCTGGTAGCCAGTTCTGATTACGCCTCAACTATGCAGTCTATTGACAATGGCCCCATGTTGTATACAATTTGTCTTAGAAAAATCAAATGTGCAGGTGGATATCCCTAAGAAGGCTGAAAATATTATGGAAGAGTAATGAAACAGAGAAAAGTAAGAAACCCTCACATTCTGGACAGGCAGAAAATGGAATGACCATAATAGCATATACATGTTTCAAAATTTGAAGAAATGACCCTATACATAGGTTCTAGACTTCGAGGCTCATATGACTCTATACTAATGATGAGTACAATGAATAATGAATACGATGCCAAGCAGTACATGTATCATAACTTTAAACTATGCTTGCTACCAACATATCAGTCCATGAGATGGTTGAAGGGCTCGAGGTGACGACTTACTCATAACATTCATTAAATTACTTCACATGAAAAGTACGTGACACAACTACCATGATCATTACAATAAGGGTTCATGTAATAGTATTTAAATGCTGAGATTACATAGTGATAGAACTACATAAATAAGATTGTGGTAGTAAACTTCATAATTGCACATACATCAATTCGTCCAAGCATAAGAAGACAGAATATAACAAACCTTTCATACCAAAACTCAAATGGCTTGCAAGCCTTGGAAATCATAAAAGTTCCGATAAAGAATGTAATCAAGACCCGATTCATATGGCTTCACAAGCGATAATGATTTAAAAGGATATGACAACATAAGGACGACCTCAATTATTTCAACAATTTATGTGTTACCAACGTAATTCGAGGTGTATTGTCGCTTGTAATAGTCATTGATAGACTTTAGTTTGCATAGTACATTATTCAATACCCCAAGTCATCGAACTAATAATTCAGGAACTTGTGTTGTGATATATCAAACTCTAAGTCTTTGATGTAACTAGAAAGATAGGATTGATATGATTGTGGTATGAAGTCAAGGAAATGACACTTAAGGATAATCATCAAATTGTTTGATTACCAAGTCTTGAGCATAATGTCAAAATAATAACATAATGATCAAAGCAATGCTATAATCAAACAATTCAAATGATAGGCCGAGAGTATATTTAAGTCATTTATGCATTTTTCATAGCTCCAAGTCATGACTAGAATTATAACAAGCCAATAATTTGATTATTCAACAAAATCAGATTCTGTAGCTTATGTGAAATATTATGAAATGACTTGTAACAGAACTAAGAAAACAATAATCAACCATGAAATCAATCGAAATCATGAAATTCATAATCAATGTTAAAGTCACTTCAAGACTTGGTAGCTTTAATGAGCTAATGTCCAGTAACAAAACCAAAATTGCAAAATATTTACATAACAACTATGCAAATCACATCATATCAAAGAAAACCAAAAAGAGACAAACTGAACACTCAAATTCACTAGCAAACATACTCAAATTACAAAAGGAAATCTCAAATCCATGACCCGACACAAACCAAAAGCAATCAAAGCTAAAATTTAAAAGGTGACCCTTTAAATTTTGAGCAAAAATTTAATGGGAATTGTTGCTGGCCAACAAGCGACTGACTTCTCACCATACAGATTTATTGAAGGGACACTATAGGAAATGATGTGGGCTATTTTCTTCATCTGATTTGCATAAATCACATCTTCTTGGCCTTGTGAAGGAATGCGTTTGTAGATTTTCCCATGTGGGGGCCTTACTTTTGAGAAGAAGCCACATGAAGAGTTTTGCTTTTGGGGGGCAGTGGAGTTTCCAGAGGGATTTTCCCCACCAAGGGGGTGGATCTTCATCCTGGAGTTGAGCAATGTATCTAAGTTTGGTGGAGTATTTCCCAGCTGGACTGAACGACTAGATGAGTTGGTCTTCTTGATCTGAGATTCTGGCAAAGGATGTCTATATAGATTTGATGTAGTGTTGCCAGACTAGTAAGTATGTGTCTTCCAAATTTAGTTCTGACCATGTGAGCCATCTTGTGCTTCCCGTAGTAAAATCTCTGTGTCCTACCTAGTTTAAGTAAAAATAACCTCTCTGATTTAGGAAATCGACGAGCTCTTCCAGTAGGATGTGTGAGTTTGCACATCTAATCCAAGGATCTTTTCCTATCAAGTCTTTGGAGCCATTACCTACTTTCCATATTAGCCAATATCCAATGATATGGAAAGAGTTGATGATGGCTTTCCAGATGATTGTTCCATTCTTTGAGGATTTATTTGGGGAGCAGATCCACTCAAAGAGGGAAATCTAAGGTATATATTTCTCCTTTATTACCCTATGCCAAAGTCCAAATCCATCTACCAAACTCCATGTATTTTTTGCTGCCATGGTTTTTGCAAAAGTGAAAATGTATTTTAGCCCCCAACCCCCATTGATTTTTGGTCTTGAGATGGTTTTTTTGGAGGCAAACACTAGAGGTCTAGAATCCTCTTTGTCGATCGAGATAAAACGATTTTCCATTTGAGTTATTTTATTAAGAACTCCTCTTGGCACCCAGGCAAGGGAGATCCAATAGACTGGGATTACTTCAATGACTGGTTTGAGGAGCACCAGTCTTCTTGCTATGAAGAGCCATTTGTTACACTGGGATAAGATTATTTTTTCTACTTTGGCCAACAACCATGCCCAATCTGTTTTCCTGTATCTAGAATCCTTGAGAGTGAATCCTAAATATTTGAGGCCTTATGTTGGGCTTTTTAGTTGGACTCCAAATAGGGTAGGAACTTCTAGTGATTTCGAGTCGCTTAGTCCCCAGGCCATCAAAGAGGATTTCCCCAGATTGATTTGTATCCTAGTAGAGAGGCAGAAAATGTTGAGACTATCTTTTAAATTTTATAGAAAGATTTTCCTACTTTCACAGAAAATGAGGATGTCATCTACAAAAAGTAGGTGAATGAGGGAGCAAGAAGGGGATATTTGTATGCCTTTAAAATGCCCATGTGTGACTGCATCAAAGATAGGTCAGCTTAAAGATTCAACAACTAGAAGGAATTATAGAGGTGAGAGAGGGCAACCCTGCGTGAGCTGTCTCTCTGGTTTGAAGAATGGAGAAGCTGAGCCATTTATGAGGAGAGTAAAGGAAATTGTTGATATGCAATTAAGAGTCCATGTAACAAAAGAATGTGAGAAGCCCAAATGAATGAGAAGCAACCTGGTGTATAACCAATTGACAGAGTCAAAAGCTTTTGTAAGATCGACTTTGTAGATGAGGGATTTTTGTCTTCCTTAGTGAATGGAGTGTAGACCTTCCTAGGCTATCCCAATTGCTTGGTGTATTTGTTGCCTACTTAAGAACCCAAATTGCTCCCCAAAGATCTCATTAGCAAGAATGTCCTTTAGACAAGTTACGATGATTTTTGTAATGAATTTATATATGTTGTTACAAAGGGAGATGTGGCAGAACTGTTCAAAAGTTTGTGGGTTATCAGTCTTTGGAATAAGGGCGATGAAGGTGGAATTGAAGGGGGGCAGGATTTGGCCTGTGGTCCAAGAGTATTCAATGGTTTTGAGGAGATTGTCGCCAAGGATGTCAAATGTGCCTGAATATAATTCGACTGGGAAGCCATTGGGTTCGAGGCTTTTATCCCTTTGAAAACTGTGGAGTGTCTTTTGGATCTCATCCTTGGAGATTTATGCCATTAGGGAGTCATATCGGTCTTGATTCACAAAATTGGGAAAAATATATGCAACCTTGAGGATTGCTTCAATTTTCGATCTTTGATCTGCCTTGAATAAGTTTTGGAAGTGTGATATACCTTATGTGGAAACGTCCTCAAAAATTTTAGCCAGGGTTTCGTCATTTCTCTGAATCACCTAGATTGTGTTTTTTGTTTCTCGACCATTTGCAACATTATGGAAAATCTTTCTGTTGTCATCCCCAACTTGGATCCATAGGGCTCTGCTTTTTAATCTCCATTCTTTTTCTCTAGCCACAAAGATGACATTTCTTTTTTGTTCTACCTGCAGAATTTTTGTTTTCTGTTCATTCGAGAAGGTAGTGTACATTTCCACCTCCGACCAAGATTTCAGGTGTTGGTCAATTTCCACGAGGTCTTGATTTTCTTTGAGTCTTTGTTCCTTTCTCCAAGCAATAATGGCCTTTTTTTATTTTTTTGAAATTTTATAGAAATGGAAGGGGAGGGGATTCATGGAGGTTTTCATTAAGGGGGGTCCAATTAGTCTTGACCAACTCCAAGTAATTTGGGTCCTCCAACCAGGAAGAGTTGAATTTAAAAGGGTTGGGAGGTTTGATGGGATTAGGAGCAAGTTGAAAGAGGATGGGGGAGTGGTCTTAGACACCACATGGAGAGACCCATTGTCTAAAATAGAAGTTTTCATGCAGAAGAGATTCTGAAAGGAGAAAACAGTCGAGTCTTTTGGCAATACAAGTGTCTCTAGTGCGTAAGTTTTGCCAGATGGGGTAGAGTTTTGGGGGAAGGAGATCTATCAGATTAGAATCCTCCATATTTTTGATGAAGTAGTCGACCAGAGGATCCCGTTGTGCCGAAGGACCCAAAATTTCATAGGTGCCAAGGGTGAAATTTAAGTCTCCTCCCAAGATAACATTTCCAGAGGAGTATATATATATATATATATATATACATGAAAAGTTAATTTGTTTCTAATTTTAGGAGGATATAAAAAAATGAACAAAACACATCATAAAAAATAGTCTACCCATAAAAAAATAATTTGACCCATGTAAAAACATTTATAAAGTAATCTTGATTTTTCCTATGTAAAAAAATAATTATTAAGGATAACTCTACAAAAAACCATGGGGAATAAAAAACCAGTGGCAATCACCATGTGCAATCAAATCACATGGTTTTGAAAAACCAAGGGTAAAATACAAATGAAAATAAATAAATACAAAAATGATTAATAAAAACAAAACTTAAATAAAAAAGAAATAAACAAATAAAATTAAAAATAAAATAAAAATATATAAATTATGTACAAAAATAAAAATAAAAATAAAAATACAAATTAGGAAAATAAGGCCAAGTTACACACGAGTCAGGGTTTTATGCCCATCGTGGTTCCACACTTGTCTGGGTTTCGCACTTAGGGGCCAAAATTAGGAGCAAGGTATACCAAGTAGGTTTCAAGTAACCGGGCGTCAAGGCGGGTAACTAGGTCATATAGACATCAAGAACACTCATGTGACGAACGTAAAGCGACTAGTGGAAAAAACCACAACAAATAGCAAGGAAACTGACTAAGTATGGGGTGTGGGGAGTAAGGAAAATGACTAAGTATGGAGAGTGAGATAAGTAATGAAAATAACACTTAGTCAAAATTCTAAAAATGGAGGGTGGGAAATGGTGATATCTTGGGCATATGACTTTTGCTTTTTATTCTGTAAAATGATGGATGAAGTTGACAAATAAGGCTATCCAATAAGATGATGATCACATCAAACTTCCTTCTTTTTGGTATTTTTTTTATTGTTATATTGTTGAAAAGAGAAATCATCCCTGTTGGCCTCATTGAGGAAGAACTACAACATCATAAACCGATTATGAATTCTTAAATACTTATTGTATCTTCATGATCAATAGGTGACAATCATTTGGTACTTCCCAAAGTTTGAAATTTGGTCTCCACTTGATTAAATATGAATCGAAATCACTCTAGTTGATGGGTGAGAAGAAAACACATCAACACCTTCGTAGCTTTAAAAATCACCATGAAGAAGCCCTTGAAGTAGAGGATGAGCCCAAAGTTTTGGTTGTAGATGGCTAAAGTCCATTGAAATGATAGATGATGACATCTAATGTAGATTTTAACCTTGTATAATTAATTACTACAAACATATTCTTAAAAAAAGCAGAAAAGATATAATGACACAAACACACATTACACAAAGATTTTTACCCTGGAAACCCAAACCTGGAAAACCAACAACATGTTTAGAGCAACACCTTTAATATTTTATTCACCATATTGTTCATTGTTTACAATACAATATTCATATAGGATCTCGCGACATCCAAACCCCTAATCCATTGGCCCAGATTAATCAACAACCCTAATTCCTTTACTGGAATTAAAAAACCACATGCAAAAACCATGTGCTGAAAAACCAGACGCAAAAAACTGCCAAAAACAAACCAATTTTTTTCTCCACCCCCGAAACCCCCTTTGCTCCCATATCAATGTACAATACACATGACCAATTTTACAAAGAATATAATACATCTAAGAGTCGTCTTCCTTCATACAACATCCTCTAATAGCTAGATGGGATTCCTCCCTCTAAATTTGAAACTCTAACATGGATCTAACATGGATTTGAATCCATGACTTTTATCAGAAAACAAAGGGTTTACTCTGTCAGGGACCTCACAAAGATTTAAAGATCTTTAGTAACCCCACCTAACGTTTGAAGCTTTGTGAAGAGAACCACCTCACAATAATAAGTGAATGAAGACCTTCTCGGATATGCAAGGCTTGTTGACCTATATCTTTGGTGAATCTCGGCGCCCTAGAAACTATAACAACGCCACTATTAGATTTCGAGGATAAAGTTAAGGCCTTATGACCCAAGGATAAAATATTTCTTATATTTTATAAGAATAAGAAATTCTTGCATTTCGTGTACATTCACCATGAATAAATCAAAGCATAACTTTATTTCATTAAAAAGAAATTGAAGTTTTCTCTTTATTCTCAATCTCAATAATTAAACATCTTTTAATTAATTTTTCTTTTAAATATTTAAAAAAAAATAAATTCATATACTTCAATCACATCTTTTAATTAATTTTTTTTTAAATATCATCTTTTAATTATTTTTTCTTTCTTTTAAATATTTAAAAAAAAAATATAATTCATATACTTCAATCAAAGTCGAAGAAAAGGGAAAAAGGCCATAACGTTTCGTGCACATTTTCACTGAATAAATCGAAATATAACTTTACCTTATCTTGAATTTATCCCCAATCCAGTCTCAACAATTAAAAAAAAAACTTATTAAATTGAATTTGATGAAATTAAAAAAAAAAATTATTAAGTAGAATTTGATGAAATTAAAAAAAAAACTTATTAAATTGAATTTGATGAAAATGTGTGCATCCTTAGAACTATAAGCGTTAGGCTGAGAAGCTTTCAACCGAAACTTGTGCTGCTCATGACGTGGTTGTCGTAGGGCCCATAAGCTTTCCACCGCACCTCATCATTTCATGATAGTTCAAAAAGTTTCTCATACTCTATTCCAGGAAAAGAATAAGAAGCCATTCCCAACGAGAGATTCAAACTTTTTCGAAGTCAAAATCATCGTGGGATTTATGAGGACCAAAACCTTCTAGAACCATGCAAGTGGAATCTGCTAGTTGCATTTCATAAATATACGGCTACGTTTTTGTCGCTTCGTAGTAATCTGGATCTGAACTGTCTTCAACAATGTACCTACTATCCTTGTAGTCCCATTACTACACGATAGGAAAGATTTACGATTAAATTTATTTATATGGCGGCCGTATTTATATAGTTGGATTTCACAAGTGGTTGGAATCCGGCGAGGAATAATATTGATTTGTTAGAAAATGTGTTGATATAGCTGAGTTTCACAAGAGGTTGGAATCCAGCGAGAAAGTGACATTTGGGGAATAAGGAAAAGCCGTCAGGGTTAGTGCTTTTCCAGGTTTTGACCGACGGTAATCTCTTCAGGAGCTCTGCTCAGTCTTAACCTCCAAACAACCGTATTTTTCTTCCTGCATTTCAACCCCTCCAGTGTGCTTGCAAGGTGTATAATCGGCGGAGTTTATCTGTAAAGAACGAGCAATCATGTGTGGGATACTTGCCGCATTGGGTTGCATTGACGTATCTCAGGCCAAACGAGCTCGAATACTGGAACTCTCCCGAAGGTAAGTGCTTTATGAGATTTAAACCTTAAACCTCCATTTATGAACTAAATGGTGAGAAGTTCTGACCTCATTCACCTTAACAATCTTTCTGTTATTGAAGTACTAGGCGTTCTGTCCATTGGGTTTTTGATTGAAAACGAAAGGCATGAAGAATCTCAATGCAGAATGGAAGCCCTTAGAATTTATTAAGCATTTGAAAATAAATGTACTGAGAACGAACATTTTCAGCGACTGCAGATTCATTTCCTTCATTTTACATTTGGGTTTAGGTCTTCAGTTTGTCATTAGCACATTTGTTTCAGTTATAAAAAATAAAACCCTCAATAATCTTGGTTCAGAAGGTGCAAGCCTTTAGAACTTATACAAAAATAAGTGTATTAGCAGTTAACATCCAAGATAAAGTTTCAAGGAAAACAGAGGGCTTGTTATAGCACAGGAATTTCAACAATTAATCGGATAAAAATGTCAGGACGGCCAGAATACCAAGTTGACCTAGACTCCGCCTTTGCAAAGGTAAGGTATTCGTGACAAAGAACCCCCCCCACAACACTCCAACAGTTGGTGCAAGTGAACCACTTCCAGTTCCACCTTCTGCACCTAAACAATAATCTACATTTAAAGATGGACGCAAATTAGAGAACCGTCAGTGGTCCGAAATGGATCATTATGATATTTGTTCTCTTTCTCGTTGCTTTATGAAGTGGAAAATCAGAGCTATGGCCTTGTCCAGACTGTTTTTAGGACTGATCATGAATTCTATTGAGCAAGGTCAAAACTGAAAATTGTATGTTTTGGACTTTAACCGATGTATTTTTGGGGAAATCTCGATGAAATGGGCATATCACATCTCCCAATTGTTGGCAACGAGTTAAAGAAGTCTGAAAATGAAGTTTGTATGAGAAAGTTATGCCCCGACAAGTTAACCATTGCTTTGATCACTGCAGTGTTCTGTGGAAGCCGCATCAATGCCCATTACTCACACTTGTGGAGCTAGCCACATATGGCTATGCAAGAAGATTCTAGAAAGATAGGAACCTGTAACGCTTGAATCCGTCACAACCGAAATGGAAACCTCATGAGGACATTAGTCCCCCTTCGTTTTTTGAGAGGTGGTTCTCCTCTTTGGCTAAACGATATATCTTTGAATATCTTGGATTAGGGGGAGTACTAGGCAGCAAACCCCAAATATTTAGTGCTTGGATTTATATGAAATATGGTTCTTCAATAAACCCAATATGATCTTTTTGTGCGACAAAAGTATTTTAATCAGAAAAGATTGAAGGAGGGCTTCAACATCAGAATTAAATTGTGATCAATACCACACACAATCTTCTTAATAATATATAAATACATCCATATATTCTTCATAGGAGAGAATGATTTGATCATCTCAAAGAATTTTAACAGAGTACTGCAATCAACATCAAAAGAGAATTTGATAGGTCAACCTCAAATACCTCATATTTAAAAATCTTGGTTTCAAGATACAGTCAAGATCAACCTCGAAGCTATTCTTTGTGGAGTTTTATTCATGAAAAGATGTTTTTCATTACAACAAGCTTTGACAACCATGTATGTGGCTGCAAATACTCCATGATCATATAAGAAAAGACTTTAGAAGAATATAAGAAGAACACTCAACAACTCAGCCTTGTGCCAAACTTTGAGATTCAAGTATAAAACTATGAGAAGTGGTGTAGAAGAATATATATAAACAAAAAAAATGGATAAGATGGAGATTTGTTTCTTTTGATCATAAGTTTGATTGTGTATCCATGGCTGTACCTTCTTCTTCTTCTTCTGATCTTTTGCCTTGCCCCTTTGACAATACTGATTCTTGGGCCTCTTGATGAAGCCTCTCTTCTCTTTTTAAGAATAGATTTTCTAACTACTTGAGTAGTTAGGGTTTTCTTCCTCTCTTGAAATTCCCGTACAAGTTTCTTCTTGAAACATTCATTTTAATTAATGCCTCATGAATGAATTCACATCATTAATACAAGTACATTGAAAGTGGGTCCTCCTTTCTTTTTTAATAAAAGTTTTTTTTTTTTTTTCAAATTTAATTAATTTTCCACTAAAAGAGGACGACTGTAATTTATTTTTTTAGAAGTGAAAATCAACTTTTTATATAAGTAAAACACTTATGATGTGCTCTTCATCGTCTCAACTTTCCAATGATATAAAATTTTTCCAAATCTGTTGCCTGGATCTAAAGATATGAACTTTTGAAGTTGAGTTGTCACGCAGGCCCATTAAAAAATGCAACTGATTGATGTTTTAATTTCTGAGTAAAATGTGTCAACCTTCAGTACTTGAAACCTGTACCATCATCTTCTATGTCGAAATACCTTTCTAACGGTATAAAGTTTGCTACAAACGGAGGTCGGGAGCTCAAGATATAGCCTTTGTAAGATCGTGACTCAACCACCGTCGATCAAGTTAGCTTGGTAAGTGTGGACCCTTGATTTAATTTCGACCTTCTTTGTTGAATTTCGACTTTTCTTCATTATTCTTATCCTACATGTATGAGAATAAAAAGGTCTTAGTGGTATATAATGTTAAGTGTAATATACACTTGACAAGAAATAAAGAAGAGAGGAGACTATGGAGCTTGGAGGATTCGACCCTTGGAAAATCGTTGAATATAATAATAATTTTGCATGCCCAGTCAACCACAAATATGCCCAGTCAGCAATGATGAGTCACCCAACCAATTGTTGCCACATGTCATCACTCGATAGGCCAACAATCTGCCAGTAAGAATTTACCATATGTCATTCAATAAATCACGCCATGTGTCACTTTTTGTATGCTGCCACATGTCTCCATTAATTAGTTGCCATGTGGCACCATCCATTTAATTGCCATGTGTCACTTGGAAATGTTTCTCATAGAACTTAGGATAAGAAAAATATTATTAAAATAATATGATGGGTTTGCAGGTTTACATGAATGCAGAGGTAGGTGAGGAAATCACTGCGGTAATACATAGTAAGAAATGAATGTGAAAAATTCTAAGTGTAGGTGAAGTGGAGAGGAGAGATAAATAGTAGTAAAAAGAAGTTGTAAAATGTTCTGAGTCTTGAGAATCGGTCGATCAGACTTGCAAATAACATATGAAAATTATCAACCCTCACCAACCTGAGAACTCGGGAACCCGTGAACCCGTGGTAACTCATATATTTAGCTAAGTGTTGGAGGAGTTACATAGTAAAGAGTAGTAAAAAGAGTTGTGTGCATTATGAAGGTGGCGGAAGTCACAGTGCATTGTGAGGGTAGCGGAGATAACACATATTCTTAGAAAATATCACCAACCCGTGAACCCGCGGTAAGCCATAGTAAATAAGACTAAGTCTGGAAAGTATATAATGGGTCACGTGAAATATGGAAAGAAATATGCAAAATATGAAAATGAAAAGAAATATATGGGAAATAAATGAATTACGTGAAATTTGGGAAAGGAAAAAGGGAAAAGGAAAGAAATGAAAAATGGGATAATGAAAATGGAAAGGAAAATAAAAAGAAATGGGAAAATAAAGGAAATGGGAAATGAAAGTGAACGTGGAAAAGAATAAGGAAAAATGACTAAGTGTGGAAAATGGTAAAGGGAAAAATGAAAGTAACGAGACAATGGGAAAAATGACTAAGTATAAAATGAGAGAATGAATAGAGGTGAAGGGAAAAGAGAGGAGAGAGCATGTCATTTAGAACATTTTTCATATTTCTTCTTGTAATACCTCCAGTGGACTTCTAGGCAAAAGTATGCGTATCTTGGTCATGGAGACTTTGATTTTGATTCCGCGAAATGCATGGCGAAGTTGACATCGAGGGCTATGCAATGAACATATAATAGTTAAAAAAATATTAATCTTTCAATATCATTTTTTTTATCATTCCATGAGCAAGAATATGTAGGTGACCAAATTTTGGTCAACATAACGCTACCCCTAGTTGGGAAGAAGAGATCCAAAATCCTAACCCTAACGACTAAGAGGTGATAAAATGCTAGTGATAAGGAGAGAAATGGGTTCTATTTTTAATTCCAATAGTTTTATGTTCCATAGCGAATAGTGTAAAGGAGAGGCGTAGCATAGAACAAAAGAAGAAGGTGACCTTGTAGAAGTATGTATTAGGCCACGTTGACCACTAACTCCACAATGAGTTGATTTTCTATGTATTTTGCATAATCTAAGAATAAGAGCAAGGCACAATCGTTATTTTTGTTTGGAGTTTTTTCCCTCATGGGTTTCATCAGGGAAAATCTTGCATGTTGTGTTCTTTTTACTAATGTAGTTTTGTTTTTATTCCTCAATTGGTATAAATAATATGAGTAGTATGCATTTATTATTATTGCTTTTGCAGAAGTAATAAATGCACAATGGAGTATAATTTGATTGTATTTACAACATTATTTCATATAAGAAGTTAAATAGTATTAAGATCTATTATGATGAATTGTCGATTGGAATATCCAAGGCAATTTACAAATCCTATGTTATCATAGTGGTTTTCTTTGGGAGTTTTTGTGAATAGTTGCAATGCATGCTTACTAGACTCAAGAAGTCTAAATTAGCAAGAGAATTGCACCATGTGGATCTAGAGATTGACACAAGGAAGGCGAGGAAACAACCTTAAGTCTCATGCATGGCGGATCAACATGGAATTATACTAGATGATTGATTGGAGGAAAGATTTGCAAAGTTGGAATTACAAGTCTCATTCTACGAGTATGACGTTATTAATGGGTGGTCTTGAAAGCAAGTTTGGACCCTTCCAAGAGTTGCTCAATGCTCATGAAAAATATGACTCTCATGAAGAAAAATAAGAACCATTGACAAAATAAGGGATCTCTAGTAACACATCTTCTTAGTGTCTCATTGATCCGGAATGGATCATTATATAATTTGTCATCTATCTTGGTACTTTTTGGGTGGAAAAATTGGAGGAATTGGCTTGCATGGCCCATTTTAGGGGTAGGTCCCAGTTTGGCGATTCTTTCCAGAGCTAGTTTGAGGCATCAAACGACATTTTTTGGGGTCAAAACTTTACAAGCATAGCTCATAGCCCCTCAACGTTGTTCTACACAATGAAAACTTTCCAACGGTGGAAAAATCGCCTCGATAGTAGTTCATATGTAGAAGTTGTGCCTTCTGCAAGTTGACCTACCTTGTTGACCACCACGGTACCGAGTGGATGCCATGTCAACCCCTATTAATCACACACATGGGGCGAGTCACGTGTGGACTTTCAAGAAAGATACCAGAGGGTCCTGTTATCGCACAGTTTGTAGTTGAGGTCACAGGCTAAGGGATAAAGACAAACTGGCGTAACAGGAACCTTCCCCACCCAATGTCACCACGATGGGGAGGTTCTTTCTTTTTAGGGAGGTGAGCCCAGGGGAGACGTCCCCGACAACCTAGGGTTTTGAAGAGGCTAAGATATAAGGTCAGAGTTAAAGTTTCCCCCTCACAGGTTACCACCAAAATCAGAAGGTCCGGCTAATCAGCCAATACTGAAGTATAGTCCCAAATGAGAACACCTGCCCGTAACATAACAACAATAGAAAAAATATATAT
>ML780687.1:35364-50844 GCA_009831015.1 Picea engelmannii | reverse complement strand
CGCATTTGGAGGCTCATTCACTTGTATGTTCACCAAGAGAGTTTGGAGAAGGGAAAGATGATGGGAATGGAAGCATTGGGAGAGGAGAGCTTGGGCGCCTCCATTCATGGAGGGCTCATGGAGGCTTAGGGCCCATATTATTTGTGGTGATCACACTTGCTTGGAGGAGGGCGCACCATAGGAGGGGGGCACACAATTAGTAGGGAGCATCTATACTTGGAGGAAGTCAGATCTGATTGTTTCAGTGGAGAGGCAACACACAAGAGCATATTTCTGTGGTGGGGTTTCTTCATTGGGTCAAAGAGGAAGGAGGGCGCTTCACTTCAGTGGACAGAGCAACAAAGGGAGAGGGCGCACTAAGCTTGGGCGCATATCTCATTGGATCCTTTGGCAAGCCTCAAGAGGAGCTTGCTATGTATATAGGTTCCTTTGTATTGTATTACTTGTTGTATCTCATGCTTTAGATCATCATTATATATACTTTCATTCCAAATTGGTTTTCCCCGGGAGGGTTTTATCCAGGGTCATGTTAACCAAAAATACTTGTGTTCATTTCATACATGCTTAGAGTTTAGATCAACTTGTTAGAGTTGTAAAGATCATGAGGAGTGTTATCTGTTTTGAGTATATTGCATGTGCTAACATTGGGGTATGAAAACACTTGCAAGGGCACCTCAAAATGACATTTAACCACCAAAATTATCAGCAGAAAGTTACTAAACAGTTTGCTGTCCTAAAAAGACAACAAAAGATAGTTTTGAGATTGTGAAGTTAGAGCCAAAATAAAGGTCAAGGACAGACCTGTTTTGGCAGTGTGATAGTACCTTCGAATTTATACACTTGACATGGTCCTTTGGAGGACGTTTTCACTATGATACCTTGGGCGTCATGCACTTTTTAGAGGACATTGCACACTTGACATAGAGTGTTGGGTCCTTTGATGACTTGGCATGCCTGGAGGCACTTTTCCACACCTGTTGGGCCTTGGACGTTGGATAGATGAGCTCGGATGTTGCATATATGGTTAGATGGGCTATCAGATGGGTAGGAAGACCCTCACCTTGGACAATGCACCTCAGAGCATGTTTGGGTTCGATTTAAGGACGTTGCACTTGGAGATGATTGGACACCCCTTGGGAGGGATTATGGATCCTTCTTCCACCTTGGATGTTGGTTTTTTTACCTTAGACTATGAGCATATTGATGGTGATGTCATGCACTATGATGATTTGTTGATGAAGGGGCTGACCTACCATTAGTGCATCCATTTTGATGATGAGTTGGGATCCTTTGAGGATGAGATGTGACCTTTGATGAGGAGGTGTGATTTTTCACCATGCTTTGCACCTTTTGATGATGAGTTGGGAGAGGAGAGCTTGGGCGCCTCCATTCATGGAGGGCTCATGGAGGCTTAGGGCCCATATTATTTGTGGTGATCACACTTGCTTGGAGGAGAGCGCACCATAGGAGGGGGGCGCACAACTAGTAGGGAGCATCTATACTTGGAGGAAGTCAGATCTGATTGTTTCAGTGGAGAGGCAACACACAAGAGCATATTTCTGTGGTGGGGATTCTTCATTGGGTCAAAGAGGAAGGAGGGCGCTTCACTTCAGTGGACAGAGCAACAAAGGGAGAGGGCGCATATCTCATTGGATCCTTTGGCAAGGCTCAAGAGGAGCTTGCTATGTATACAGGTTCCTTTGTATTGTATTACTTGCTGTATCTCATGCTTTAGATCATCATTATATATACTTTCATTCCAAACTGGTTTTCCCCGGGGGGGTTTTATCCAGGGTCATGTTGACCAAAAATACTTGTGTTCATTTCATGCATGCTTAGAGTTTAGATCAGCTTGTTAGAGTTGTAAAGATCATGACGAGTGTTATCTGTTTTGAGTATATTGCATGTGCTAACATTGGGGTTTGAAAAAACTTGCAAGGGCACCTCAAAATGACATTTAACCACCAAAATTATCAGCAGAAAGTTACTAAACAGTTTGCTGTCCTAAAAAGACAGCAAAATATAGTTTTGAGATTGTGAACTTAGAGCCAAAATAAAGGTCAAGGAAAGACACTGTTTTGGCAGTGTGATAGTACCTCTGAATTTCTACACTTGACATGGTCCTTTGGAGGATGTTTTCACTATGATACCTAGGACGTTATGCACTTTTTAGAGGACATTGCACACCTGACATAGAGCGTTGGGTCCTTTGATGACTTGGCATGCCTCGAGGCACCTTTCCACACCTCTTGGGCCTTGGACGTTGGATAGATGAGCTCGGATATTGCATATATGGTTAGATGGGCTATCAGATGGGCAGGAAGCCCCTCACCTTGGACAGTGCACCTCAGAGCATGTTTGGGTTCAATTTAAGGACGTTGCACTTGGAGATGATTGGACACCCCTTGGGAGGGATGATGGATCCTTCTTCCACCTTGGATGTTGGTTTTTTTACCTTAGACTATGAGCATATTGATGGTGATGTCATGCACTATGATGATTTGCTGATGGAGGGGCTGACCTACCATTAGGGCATCCATTTTGATGGTGAGTTGGGATCCTTTGAGGATGAGATGTGACCTTTGATGAGGAGGTGTGACTTTTCACCGTGCTTTGCACCTTTTGATGATGAGATGTGGCCTTTGGAGGCCCTTGCACCCTTCTAGAGCATGACATCACCTTCATTGCTACATCCTACACTCACATGTGTCACTGTTGAGGGGACGTTTTGGTGTATTAGCACGTTTTATTTATGTTTGAGGCTATTTTGGGGGTTGACCATGACCTATCCAACTTATATCATGGATATTTTATATTTTTAGGGGTTTTGTGGGTTTATAGCACTAGGGTTGCCTCATATAAGAAGGCTAACGCTACCTCATTGTTGAATCATAACACACAATTGTGGAGAATCACTTCTATAACTCTCTTCTCTTCTTTTTTCACTATGGAGTACTTATGCACACCTTTGGAAGATTGATCTAGTGGATGCTTTTCTTGTTTTGGTGGAAGTTTCATGAAACTAGGGTTTCTTCATGCACATCGACTTGGTCTAATAAGTGGTCTTTTCCAAGTATTTGTGTTTTGTTCATGGTATTCAAGTAAATGCTTCATCAAAGTGGTGATAAGTTGCATGTTATTTTGTTTCCTTAGATAATTTTTATTAGAAATCCTAGGGAAGGATTGTAATTGGTCATACCCTTCCCTTGTTTTATCCATCTTAATTTTGTTGAAGCATACAAGGTCAAGATCAGGGATTGTGAGTGGACGTCCCCCTAACCTTGTCTTTGTGGTTAAAATCTAGGGTTTATGAGTGGATAAACTCTAGGGTTTGTTTTTCGAGAAGGTTTGACCTTGGCTTCTGATTGGATAATCCTAGGGTTTGATATTCTAGTCTTCCTGTGCTCTTAGCATCCTTTCAAGTTGTTGCATTAACTCCATATGCGCAAGGACTTAAAGAAGGCACTAATCTTTCTATTATTTCAAGTTATTACAAGCCTTAGTTTAGCTTCTTTTCCCTAAACGACTTAGTGTTAGCTTAGGGTTTGCATTGCATTCACATTTTTTATCATTTCTATTGTAATGTGTTGCATCTTAGCTCAGGTTGTCATCTAACATCATCATTTCTGCATTTATTGCATTTTCAGCCATTAGGGTTTGTCATATTGCACTTAATTGACACAATTTAATGCTCTTTCTTGCAAGTAATCATTAGTTTATGATTTGGTAGTCTTTGCTTAACATTTGGTAATATCTTCCATTGCACTTTAACTAGTTTAAGACTGATTTACTACTGTTGTTGTAAACTTGCTATTGCTGAAGTATACTATCTCTTGTTCCAAGTTTTATTGCAGCAGCCTTTTTTCTCTTTGGTAGCTAGTGGATCAACCTTTTTTTCTTTTCTTTTATTAGCTAGTGTTTCGGGGCATTTTATTTACTTTTCAATAGACATCATTTGTTGTCACATCCCTCACACACACAATCACTTTGCCTTGTCTAATTTACCATAACCTTTCCCATAACATTGACTTAGCTAAATCAAGCATCTGAGATAGGGGGCCGTAGACTTGCCTTATCTTGCTATAGGATCCCTTGAGGTTGCTAGGGAAGCCTTGCTTGTGCTAGGTCTTCTATCCTTCACTAAAATGAGGGAATTACTTGCTTAGGTGATAGTGGCAATTACTTTCATATGTTACACTAGTTTAGCATCTTGTGAAGGCTTTGCACAAGTGTTAGATTTTGTGATAACATACATCACAAACCCTAGGTCTTGCTCCCTACAAGTCTTCTCCAAGACAATTACAAAAATAAAATAATGAGTACATCAATAGTAAGTAATGACAGTTTCTCTCCTCCGTTTATATAGAATAGGTGAGGGAGGTCGACATAAAACATGCACTAGGTTAACACAAGTAACCCTAGACCTAAGTCAACAAGGCAACCCCACATGGAGCGCTCTACATTACAAGGCTGACTAGTGTCACACTAGGGTTTTACCAAACCCTAAGGTACCATACCCTCTAAGCATGATGTCGCTTTTGGCCTAACGCCCCTCCAATATGGTGTGGTATCCAACAAACAATTAGACCAACACTCTCTTTTACATGGTGGTTTGTTCCCCAAGTGTTGTCATGCAAGGTGCTTCTCCCCTAGCTGTGTGCCCAACACTTCTAAACATGTGTTCCAAGGTAGTTGGTTGCTCCAATGCTTCTCCTCAACATATGTATCTAGATCCACAATCAACCTCGATGAAGTATGCTCCTCAACACAAGTGTCCTCTAGTCAAGATCCAACATCCAAGGTGTGTGTCACTTGGTCCCATATTCTTAGGATTAAGTGCCCTCCTCTAAGTGCCTAGTGCTCATCCTCCTAGGTAGGTACCGCTCCTAATCAAACAATCGACTCCCCCATTGTGTGCACCCAATGGGTTAGTCATCATGCCAATTAGGATAACGACTTCCTAGGTAAGTGCGTTATGCTAACATTCTATCCAAGGTCAAGCATTGACTCAATTTGGGCCATCCATATGTCCATCATGTAAAATTTTCTAATAAGGCAATTAATGCAACTATCAAAATTTCACCTCAATTTTGAGGTTTCCTAGATCTATGCCTTGTGAACTTTCAGCTTGAGGGCTGATTTGAAATATTAAATTACAGTAGTGACATTTCATTTCCCTTCAACTCAATTTCACCTGACAACGCAACATAATAAATACTATATGAGTTTCCTTTAATACCACAATGTTATAGCCCTTGGGGCACAATTTTCAAGGCATATAAAAGCTCTGAAATGTTTTATTACAGTAGATTTTAAAAGCAGGAAATTTGCTCCTTTATCTTTTGGATATGTGTTAAATCACTTAACCAATTAGCTACGTGTCATGTCAATTCAACATGAACAACCAAGGTTGAATTTTACTCAATCTTGAAGATAACATAAGCTGAAATCAAATATGTCTAGGTCTCCAAACCTTAGCAAGGGAAACAATAAAAAACCTTAGCCACCAACCCTCCCTAGCTAGGAATCACACCCAATTAAAGATTGTCACTCCATCATTGATCAAAGATCCTCAACATGCTAGCATGAACACCGACAAGTTCTCCTCGACACATACAACAAGCTTGTATCATGCATCTCTCCACACTAGCACCGTTGTCTTCTTTACGGGTTACAAACCCTGGCCATGTTGCATCACACAAGTACATGGTGTCAATTTTCACATACAATCTTATGTGACTAATTTTCAGATCAGAAAATTACTTCCTAGTGATGCAACAATAGACCCTTGCTGTTATCACTAAACAATTTTACTCTGAATATTTTTGACTGAAAATATATGCAGTGGAAACAACAAGATCAGAGATGAATCATCAACACACATGAGACACAAATTTTTTGTACTATAAATTTGTCAATTGTAGAAGTTCTGAGGACAAAACCAGCCCTCCCAGTTGTTGACGCCCAAAAGTGCAACATGGAATCCCTGGCTGCAAATGGGTTGCAATGCCTTATTACTTATATATATCTAATAATATGCTAAATAGGTGTGACCCCCTTATGTAAATAATGATGAAAAATGCTTCTCTAATTTGCGCTCATGACTACCTTGCAAAGTGATTCTATAGTTTGAGAATAAACCCATAAATTCGAGCCGGTTTCCATGTGAAATGGATGAATGATGAGTGTGCTGGCAATTCGATTTGAAAAGAAAAAGAGGAGGAAAATGTTTGTTTTGATAAGCATCTTGGTTCATTCTTGCTACACATATATTTTGGCATATAGTTATAATGTATTGCAATTATGGTATACTTGTTATATATTGTGGACAATGGATATGTTTTATGGAATGGCAATCCTCCATTAGTAAGAAATGTGGGACATGTTTTGGTGCTAAGTGTTAAACATACATATAGTACTTATGAGATTAATGTGGGGGGCGGGGAGCGATTCGATTTTTAATTGGAAATGTTATGTTGGTGGCGAATTGGATATACATGGATCATTTACCTTCCCCCTTGAATCTCGCACCAGCCACCCACCCATTACCAAAATTCAAGGATCATTTACCTAGGTTCTTGGGAAATGATACCGTTAATACAAATGAACACCTGGTAGCATTCTCTAATGCTTGTCATAACATAGGAGCTAACGATAACGACACTTGCATGCGTTTATTTGTTAATTCTCTAGAAGGGAAAGCCGCAACAAAATTCTTTGACCTCCCTCCCAAAATCCTTTCAACTTGGGAAGAATTGATTTATTGGTTCAAATCCACTTGTGGACAGCCCAAGAGCCCAACTGAGTAGTTAAGGGAATACAACAATATTGTCTATAAGGATGGTGAAACCATTAAATCTTTTAACCTTTACTTCACCAAATTATATAATCAAATCCCTGAACTAATCCGTCCTCAAAATTATGCTGCTTTCATGCATTATTATAATGCATTACCTTCCCCTTATCGTCATAGACTTGAATAGAAGGCTATTGACAATCTCGGTTCGGCCCTTTAGGCTTGCCTAGAATATGAAGAGTAACTTGAAAGAAAGGGTCTTCCTAAGGGAGACTTGGTCAAGCAAACAAACATGTCTGCCCTCCTACAACTCGTGCAAGATATGAATAATAGGATGATAGCCTACGAACGAAAATGAAATTCCTCTTCCTCTTCCCCTGGGTTTCTTCTTCTTCCCTAGCGCTTTTTAAAAACACAAATGAAAACACTTTTCAGCCGAAGGCCATAATGACTCGCAATTGGTGTAATTTCTGTGAAGAAAATCATGATGAGAGTACTTGCGAGGTTAAAAAGAATGCTAGAGATAAGATCTTTGGCAAAAGGCCTGATACTACAATTGTTGTTTTAGATTGGGCTGAACCAGAGGATGTTATGGTAATCAATACAAGGAATAAATCTTACACTGCCAAGGGCAAATTTGATATTCCCCGCACTTCTTCTGCCCCAAACTCATCTTCTCAAAGTGTTAATACACAAGCTGTTAGAACTTCGGATAATCAAGGAGTGTCTTCTCCTCTTCCCTTGTCTAAGTACAATATCCTAAACCAATTAGCTAATATCAAAGCTGATGCTACTCTTTTGGACATGGTTGCTGTCCCAAAACAACAGAAGCATCTCCAGGACTTCATGGAAGGAAAGGTTTCTACCATAGCCAATCTATTTGAAGAGTTAAAGGAAGAGGACTCAGCTGTAAATAAGATAGGTGTAAATAATTTTAGGAACCTTGTAAAAAAACCCCCTTTCTATATTTCAGTAAAAATCATGGATAAAATAGCTCATTGTTGCCTAATTGATGGCGGGTCTGGTCCAAGTGTGATGTCTAAAATTATCATGGAAGAGCTTGGCTTATCTTGCACTAACGGAAATTCTAGAAGCATGCTCTCTTATAACAATTTGCAGCAATCAACTATAGGTGAAATCAAGGATGTAACCTTAGTTTTGTTCGCACATCCCGAGATAAAAACAACCCTCAACATCCAAGTAATTGATATGTCGGTGAGTAACTACTCAATTATTTTGGGAAGGGATTGGCAAGCCTTAATTGGTGGATACCTTTCACTTGATGGAACACATTTGTCCGTCCCTCGAAACGGAAAGAACATTATAGTCCTTAGGGAAGGAAGAATTTCATCGTATTTAGAGAGCGTTCCCCAATCTAATGTAAATTATCTCGAAGAAGATTTGGGAGTGTACTCTATCTTTGCTGATGAAGGTGACACTATGCTTGAACCAATTGATTTTGATGATGGCATGTGGCACATGCATTTCGATGGCTCATGTTCAAACGAAGGTAATGGAGCCGTCATCATTCTATATTCTCCTATGGGTAAAATCCATAATTTCTCTTATAGGTTGGAACTTGCTTGCACAAACAATGTCACCGAGTTCGAGGCTTTATTGTTAGTCATCGGAAATGCATATAACCTTGGTTGTGGCCACCTTACAGTTTTTGGTGATTCTAAACTTGTTGTGAATCTTGTACGTAAGATTTATTCACCAAGCAATAAGTTACTTAAACGTTATACTCAAGCTGTTTGGATGCTGATTTCAAATCTGTTATCATTTAACATCACTCATGTTAAGAGGGAACTTAATTCAATGGCCGATAGGTTAGTTGTTTTTGCAACATCCCCTACCCAACAACTTTTACCTCAAAGACCTGACTGTACGTTCCAATCTCTTTATCGTCCCCACATCCCTGATAACGTAGAATCATGGCAGGTTTTCCTGAGTGACGAAGGCATTTGTGTTTTCATACAAAATGAGCCGTTTAAACCTAAAGAAATCATCTCTATTGAAGATGACAAATTTCCTAAAGGCTTGACTCCTCTCGGAAGTTCATTTTCGTCAAGTGATGTAGGCAACAAAGAAACACATAAGGAAGAGGAGTTGAAAAGGAAAGTTGGTGATACCATTTCCTTGAATATTGGGACATCCGAATCTCCAAAGATCATTAAATTAGGTGCCCAGTGTTCTGATGAAGAAAAAACAAAATTTACATAATTACTCCATGAATTTCAAGATGTTTTTGCCTGGTCCTACGAGGATCTTCGTGGTTTTGATCCTGCTCTCATACAACATGCTATTCCTATCAAGGAAGGGGTAAAACCAATTAGGCAAAGACAAAGACCTATTAACCCTGTGCTCGAAGACACTATTATAAAAGAATTGGAAAAATTGTTGAAAGCTAATATAATCTTTCCAGTTTAGTATTCCGACTGGGTTTCAAATCTGGTCCATGTTCGAAAAACTATCGGCCAGATCAGATTATGTGTCGATTTCCGTGCATTGAATAGAGCAAGTGTCAAAGACCATTTTCTGCGTCCCAATATGGAAATGATTCTACAATAGGTTGCAGGGTCTCAAATGATGTCCTTACTTGACAGTTTCTCTGGGTATAATCAAATCAAGGTAAAAATCACTAATAGGTATAAAACCACATTTACCACATGCTGGGGCACATTTGCTTATGAACGCATGCCTTTTGGCTTATCCAATGCAGGTGCCACGTTTTAAAGAGCTATGCAGATAACTTTTGACGATCTAATCGGTAAGATTATCCAAGTTTATCTTGATGATTTGACTATTTATTCTAAAAACCGGTTGGATCATTTTGGTCATCTTATAAAGGTTCTCATGCACTGCAGAAAGCTTGGCATTTCTTTAAATCCTTCCAAATCTATTTTCGGTGTCACGAAGGGCAAGCTCCTCGGTCACATTGTTTTTGATTCAGGGATAATTATAGATCCCGAGAGGATTATTGCCATTCTAAACCTCCCTGCCCCCATCTCCAAGAAAGAAGTTCAAGCTTTCATGGGCATTATTAATTTTGTCCGTAGATTTTGTTCCTGATTCTGAAGAAAGATCGTTCTTTTTCTTGGACATATGATGTCGAGAATGAAGTATGCTCCTCAACCAAAGCATCCTCAAGTCAAGTGTCCAACCCCCATGGTGTTTATGATAGGGTGCCAAGCTCCAAGGGCTAAGTGCCCTCCTCCAAGTGCCCAACGCTCTTCCTCCTAGGTAGGTACCTCACCTAATTGAGCAATCGACTCCCTCGTTGTGTGCACCGATTGAGTTAGTCATCGTGCCTATTAGGGTACCAACCTCCTAGGTAAGGGTGCCATGGTAGCACTCTAACCAATGTCAAACTTTTGCTCAAATTGCGCCATATATATATCTATGAAGCATCTCCAAGGGGTTAGGATACACAATGCTCTCCTAGCAAGGTGAAAACACTTTTGGATTAACCCTAAGGGCTAACACATCAAGCATCACCAAGGGACTAGAGACTTAGTGCTCTCCTTGCTAGGTGAAAATACTTGTGAAGTAACCCCAAAAGCTAACACTTCCCCTTTATGAGAAAAGTGTTTTTTGTAACACCTATCAATTCCCTCTGAAGCAACTTGTGAATTTTGTGCCTCCACAAAGTTGGAAGAATACTCCATCATGACATCAACATCATAATTACTCTACAAGCATCTGCGAGAGTCACTCCCACAAATACAGGTCTGCACACCTTATCGTTCAAGCAATCATTACTCACAAAGGTGTGTCTCTCTTCGAGCAATCTGTAACTTGGCCTTTGGATGGTAAACATGCAAGGAGAACAAAAATGAAAACAACTTGGTTTACACCATCAAACCAAGTTAGTTCTTCATCTCGAACATCCCCTTTGCTAGGGGTTCCAAAAGAACAATGACCTTTTGTGAAACTAAAGGAACATAACCTTGGATCATTGCTTCTTGCTGAACTTTGAAATCACTTCAAAACAAGGAAGACATCAATAATAACCTATTACAACTCTAGCATCACCGGCCAAAATCTTTGCTGAAATTTTCGTTTACTCCAATTAATGCAAATACAAAAATTTTAGCTCAACCTTGACGTTTGTTGGATTTATTTTAGGGTTGAATCTGAAATATGATATACAACAACATATACTTCACTTCTTTTCAACCAAATACGGAAGGTGGTGCAAGAAAATAAATACCAAATAAGTGTACTTCAACGGAACGATGTTTCCAGCCCTTTGTGCACATTCCTAACATAAACCAGATTTAAAAATAACTTATTACAACAGATTTATTATGGCCACAAATCTCCCCAATTAAATTCAACTTGTTTGTCAAATCATTTAACATAAATGTGTTGATGTTTCTGTTAGCTGCGGGAGGTATTCACCTCCTGGATAACCTTTCTTATAGATGAAGATGCCAAAACGTGAAAACCATTGAAAGAAATAAAGAAGCCCCAAAAGAATTATATTGATCTAGAAGTAAAGTCGGCTCCACAAGAATAAGATAAACAAAATTATATTTTCTAGAAAGGCCAGGTCGGCCCTGCCAGAAAGGTCAGGTCAGGTCACTATGCCTCTCAGTGTCTTAAGAAGAAGAAGGGAAAGGGTAAACAACAACAATAACAATAGGAGTTTGCAAGGAGTGCATATGCTTCCAATGTGGGCGATTTAATTGCCAAGCTAGATTTGCAATGGTGTCTAGTCTTTCCACGTACATAGTTTCAGAGGTTGGATGGTATGTGGATAGTGGAGCTTCGAGACTTATGGAGGGAGGATGGCTTGTGGAGTTGGGTGATGATGCTACGTATCCTGTGAAGGGATTGGGTTCCATATCTTTCCATATGCCTTCATGTGATTTCCTTGAGTTAGATTTTGTCTTGTATGTTCCTGATTTAACAAAGAGTCTGCTTTTAGTTTCTTGGATGACATATTTATAGTGTTTGGTTGAGTTTGATGGTCAACAAGTCACCTTAGAGATAACAAGGATGGATTTGGTCGCGTTTTCACCATGGAGTACAAGAAGGTGGCCTTTACAGGGTACTCGAAGATCGAGTTGAGAAGGTATGGAAATATGCCATGATGGAGGGGGTTTCTCTAGCCTTGAGGAGACAGTAACATAATTGATTCTGCAATCAATGATTGATTCCTTGATTGTAGTTGATGGGAGTTTTGAAGAGTGCCATGATAAGGTTGTAATAGAAGGATTGTCTCAGCATGAGGTAGTTGACCTTGATGAGACTCTTACTCTAGTTGTAGAAGGATTCTCCCAGGAAGAGGGAGTTGCCTTGGATGGGTTGATGCATGCAGCACCAATTTTGGATTTCAGTATCGATGAGATTGTACTCATGTTGGGTTGTTTTGATTTTAGTATAGATATAAATTTGTTACTTGATAGATCTAATACACTTGTCTTGGCCCTGTATGCAGATGAGTTCATTATTGCAGGAAGTCCCAAACAATTCATGATGTGGTGTGAGAAGATTTTGATTAGTGAAAATGGCATGAAGGACAAAGAAGGTTGGCAAGTTGTTGATGCAATGTTCCTTGTATAGAAGGCTTTCACCTTGAAGATTCTAAAGAGAGTTCGGAGAATAAAAGGAAGCAATGATCCAAGTTCATGTTTCTTCAGGTTTGTTGATGGTCAATTGTTTGACCAAGACCCTAGCAGAGGGGAGATTCTAGATGCAAAGGGAGTATCTTGTGCTTGGCAGAGAACAATTTCCTTGGTAAAAGGGAGTGTTAGATTTTTAGTACCTCGGAAAGTGTCCAGTAGAGTGCCATTAATGGCAGTAGTGAGCAGAAAAGATAGTGGCATATGCAAAGAAGGTGCTGTACAACAATTCGTACAAAAGCCTTAATGACAACAACTATGTTGTTGGGAGTGAGGAGTAGGAAGCACAATTTCAAGATTTTCCAGGTCCTATCAAGCTGCCAACTGGGTCTGTCTTTGACCTCAGATTGGCTCTAAGTTTCAATTGTCTTGTGAAGGTTATGCTTCTGTTTTAGGACAGCCAACAGTTCGGGAACTTCTTGCTGATTTGTTACGGTTACATTTGCAATTTAGGTGCTCTAGCATGTAGTTTTAGTCACCAAGGGTTAGCACATGCATACCAAAATAAATGTAATACACCTAGAGATCTTTACAGCTGAAAATAAGAAGATCTAAAAGACTAACACACATAAATTTGTACACATGTATTTTTGGTCAACATGACCTTGGATAAAACCCCCTGAGGAAAACTAGTTCGGAATATATGTCTATATATGAGGAGAATAGATGGTGGAATACAACAAGTACAAAATATAGATGAACCTGATACAATAGCAGCTTGATCCAAGCTGAAACACAAGTCCAAATGAAGCAGGTTTGCCCTAGGAAGGTGTGCCCCTCGTAAATGCTCCCAAATCCACTGAATTTGAGCCAGATGCAAACTGCGAGCTCTGAATGGAAAACCCCTCCACAATACTTTGATACTGGTGTGTGGCCTCCCTCTGAAACTGATCCCACTGCAATCTGACAGGTGTAAGACCTCCCCACTGCTGATGCGCCCTCCTCAACAAGTGTGCCCTCCTCAACGATGGAAGCTCCTCAACAAATAAACAAGGCTCCAAGCCTGATGGCTCTCTCCATGAAAGCATGCGCCCAAGCTAGCCTCACCTAATGCTTCAAACCTCATCTCCAAGCTCTCTCTCAAACTCTCCAAGTGAGCAAATGAGTGAATGAGCTCTCCTTTGCCCTTTGCACCCCTCTTGAACCTCCATAAGGAAACCTAGGAAATCAATGGCTGAGATCATCCCATCTCCCATCTAATCAAAGGTTGAGATCTCTCCAAAAGAATCTCACTCAAAAACCCACTTTGGGTTAAGTTCCCTAAGTTTACTCTATGTCTCTAATTCACCCACAAAGTGAATTAATAGTCATTTTAGGCATAAATGACAAAATTTCACTTTTGACTTAAAACTCCTAAGTCAAAGTGAAATTAGACATAAAGTACAAGGCACAAAGTACATAGTACTTCCCACATGTGTTTAGGAGACAGAAACACATGGGGAACACCTCCCAATGTACATAATCTCAACACAATTTTCCAAGGCTTCCGAGAGCAAAGTGTTTTGGGAGCGTTTTTTATATAATACATATTTTAATATATTTTTATGTATAATTATTCAAAAGAAACATGCAAATTGTCGAATTGGTTGTAGGAAACATGAAAGCATAGATTTAACTACTGGATTAATGATGATCATTAAAGCATCAACCATTTAGTACACATATAACATCGATTATTGAGCAGTTATAACTTATAACATTGTCGTCAAATGATCAATCATCAACCATGACATCGACCTTCAAGTTTCAACATATAACATTTATTATCAACAAACTGTAACAGATAACATCAACCACGAAATGAAACATAGCATCATATTCATTACCAAAGAGCTGTAAGATGCAGCCAACAGTTCAAAGGTAGGTTCAAAGTTCAAACTTAAATTGTCATATAATGTTAAAAAAATAAGCCATAATAAAGACAAAGTACAAAGTTCTAGAAACTAAATTCTAAATAGGAAAAAGACAAATAAATCTAGTATCTACTAAGCTTTCTTCTTGCCATGAGAAACTTCTAGTATATTTTTTTGTGATCTATGAATAAGAGGAGGAGTGGGTGGAAGTGATCATGGAACATGACCAACAACTACATGGCCCCCATGCAACGTTGTGAAGATAAATGTAAAGCTCCTGCATCTGAAAACTTGCTGGTGGATGGGGGTGGCATTTCTGCTGTGTGAACATGATCACAATCATGATCACCCAAAAGTTCAGCCTCCAAGCGCTCTAAACATATGGCTCTATCCTCCAAATTAGCTTCCTATGGATTGTTGTTCCAAGTCATATCTGTTCCATCATTCTTCCTCCCCTCACAATAATGGGACAATAACCTCAAGTTGCAGTGCACATAAACCAAGCTTTTTGCCCACTGTACATTCGGGTTGTTTGTCTTCACACTTGTTATCACACAAATCTTCCCCAAGAAGAATGAGCATACCCAAGTGATAGTTATAGGCAATCTAAGCTTGTCATCATTAGATGCCTTTGCTTTTGGGCCAGTGCTTTTCCAGCCACAAGAGGGTGTCCCTAGGGTTTTATGTGCTGTATTTTCTGCATAGAATTTTGCATAAAAACTTAAGAGAAATCAACACACCAAGTTGCCCTCAAGCGCCCAGAAAAGGGTAAAAATTATAAATAAAATTGCATTAAGTGGGATTAGTTTCTTTAATTAAATTTCAGAAGCAAAATGGAAATGGATGTACAAGAAAATTCACTTTGAGTGAAAGAGCAATTCAAAACAAATGCATGAAAAAGAATATGCACCTTGAGTGAAAGAGAAATTCAAAACAAGTGCGTAAGAATGACAACACAAACCCCCCTGCGTGATTGCTCTCAAGGAACAACCACGAAATTCAAAGAACTAGGAGAAAGCATAATTGAATCTATCTGATATATTAATATAGAGGTAAAAATTATCTATAGATAGAATACACCAAGGGCTGTCCTGTCAATCTTTGGCAAGTAGTAATGCAACTGCGTTCAAGACAGGAAGGATGGATGAAAGATGGAAGAAGTGCTCTTGAAACCTGCAAGAAGAATCCAATCTGTAAAATA
>ML780686.1:760335-783296 GCA_009831015.1 Picea engelmannii | reverse complement strand
CTCTATCTCTTTTCTTCAATGACTGAAAAAATATCTCTCTCTAAGGGGACATGTAACAATGACCTACTTGTGTGCTTGTTACCTAGGGTTTTAAATCAACATTATTATAAGTAAATGCAAGAAATTACACCTACAACCATTCATTTAAGAAGTTTTGCAAGAAAATTTACTTACATGTCATGAAGAAAAGCATAAGCAAACCCTAGTTGTAAACCTTCCTTGATAGAAATGCCATAAAATGCCAAAAATATCCTTCCAATAGCAAGTGCGCCTCACTTGTGCAACAAATATACCCAAGAAGGGCGCAAAAATCAGATCTCACTTGTGTGAGTCTAGCATGTTATGTCAAAATGAGGGAAAACATCCTCAATTTATATCATCCAATGACCCTTAATTAAAAATTAGGTCATTAAAATAGCCGACAAGGTTGATAACTAAAAATCATATTGTTTTACATTTAACTGCTAAATAAAACCCTAAATGAGCAATAAGCAAGACGTCCAGCCCTTTAGAGGGAGACGTTGGCCCTTTTTAGGGAAAAATACAGCACTAGAAGACAAACGTTGGCCCTCACCGGGCCTCCAAGCTCTGCCACACGTGCCAAAATGCTCTGTCAAGGTACCACTCACTGGAGGTGATGTCATGGCTCCTAGATGACGTCCTGGGGCATCAGAAAGCACATGTTCCACCTGTAGTGGGTCAATCCCCCTGGGCCAGGCTCAGCCAAGGCGTCCTGGATGAAAACGTCCTCCTTCTTCTTTCGTGCAAAGCCTCGATCAATCCTTGTCATGTCTCTGCCCCTGATGAGGTCCCAGCAACCATTTAATGGGCTCTTCATCCCCATGGAGGTCTGAATTAATCATCTCCCCATGTGTACTGGTCCACCTGGTACCTGTACGTCAGGCATGGTCTTGCACATCAAAAACTTCGCTCTCCATGGGATCATTAGTCCTCGGGATCATAGCAATGTCAATCACATTTCATCATTAATTTTATCAAATGCATGCATAAAACCCCTATCATATCATCCAATAGCTCAAAGACATTACAATGACCTACTATACAGAGCCGAAGAAAAAGACAAAGTTCCCTATTGGGCCAGCATCCATAAAAAGAAGAAAGTTCCCAAAGGATATTATCCAAGCCATGTAACACGAGGTGGTGTGGTCAAAGGATGTCCATACATGGTGGAAGACAAGGCTGATATTATCCGTGGGTGCCTTTGTAGGAGGTGAGTTGTACCTGTCATGGATGCAATTCTTTCCAAGCCCTTTATTGCCTTTATTCTTTCTTTTATTCATTGCTTTTTCTTTCTTTTTTATTTCAAGGTCTAACTAGAGGACACTGCCTTGGCATGGTGACCAGAGCTGACAGTGTTACCCACGAGTATTTTCACAGAAATGATAAGGCTGGCTCGTGATGAGACCCCCTTTCCGTTGGCCATGCAACCAAAGGTCACTGCCCTTGCGTGGTAACCAAATAATGGCAATTTCATACTGCTAGGTACCTATGAACATAATGGGTTGGCTCGTGATGAGACCCCCCATCCTCTTGGCTAGGTCTTGTTTTATTATTTTCTCCGGGTCCCTCTTGTTTCTTAATGAAAGGCCTTTTATTGCCTTCTCAGGGATCCCTGGGCGAGGCATCTCTAGGTTTTACTTTTATGGCTTTTATATCTTACCAGCTACTTTACCCCCTGGGCCTTTAGCCCCTTCTTCCCACAAGATAAAGTGTAACCCCACAAATAGGTCATCCTAATGTCCGGACTAGGGGAATGGGATAGATGAATGGGAGATAAGATGTAAAATGATAATATGGTGGGAGCGGATGATGTCTCTTCAAAATCCCCCGTGGTGGCTAACCAAAACCTATGGATACAATCTTGCTAGGGTACCCCGTTAATGCCCCCAACCATGGTCAAGTGGGTTAGCGTAAGATCCAAGCAATCGTCAGAAATGAAAGGAATCTGATGCATATATTTGAAAGTTATAATGATAAAACATGACACATACCATGATACCTAGACCAACTACCTCATGGAGCAAGAGTCTTCTCCGATACAAGTCCAAGCCGAAGGTGATGGATGTTGTTGTTGCTGATAGGACAGGTTTGATGAAGAAGAAGAAAGATGGGCCCTCCAGGGCCATGCTCAGGTCAATCCTGCTCTCGGTACTCCATGTCTAGGACCTATGGGCCTCGAGACATGATTGCCTAGTTATCCCTAGAAATTGGGGATAACAAGCCTCCAAAGAAAAATTGTTGGGCTTGTAAGGACTAGGTGATGTCCTCCAAGGTCTCTTCCTTTTCCTCCAAAGGAAACATTCATCTCTTGAACTACCCCAAGGCTTGGGCCATGGAATCCAATGGGTGGTCTTCCTGCCCCAATGAAGGCCCAAGCTAGGATCATTCCTCCAAATCGTCTATCAACAAGGTCCTGCAAAGATAGACAAGTATACCCTCCAAGGATCTCAAGTCAAAGCATCATGGCAAGTAAAATCATCTTAATACAAGAGCCACCTAAGCATGTACATCAGAAAACTACCTCATCAAATTAAGCAAGTTCTCAAAGACCCTATGCAGTTTGTCGAGTTTAGGTATGGGAGAGTTGACAAGGTGACCTATTGGGTGAATCAGTCCTTAATTATTTTTCACAGGTCCCATCAATTTATTATGAGAGACATTTCATTGTCCTCGGGATACCTAGGAGAGCATCTAGAAGGTTTATGATTGGATTTTATATTTTTCTAGCTACAAACCTCTAGGCCTTCATCCCCTTCTTCCCATGAAATGAGGTGCAAACCCTTCTTGGGTCAATACACCTGAAAATCCCAAAAGATAAGGAGACGAAAAAGGCGTGAAGTGTGAAAAATGGTAACTTGTATGATCAGGGATGGCACGATGACTCGTCAAGGAGACCTCCTAGTAGAAAACCCATCCCTAAGGGTGACCACTTACTAGGGTTAAATGTCAACCACCAAGGTGAAACATGGCAAAGAGCATAATTTCCAAGCAAACGTTCTATAATCAAAAGTAGCTTTAAATGCAACATACTCAAATGCCTTAAATATTAAAGTGACACTTACCACAATACTTGACTTGTACCTCATGGAGAAAAACCCATAGTCTTTTGGAAGCAAGCTGATGTGGTTGAATGTCATCGTCACAAATCCAATATTTGTGGTGGTGAAGTGGGGTCTTTGTCTATGCATGTGGATGGTGTCAATCATTTGTCTCTCGGTACTCTATGTCTGCAACCTGAGGGCCTCGAGACATCATCTCTTTAGTTATCCCTAGAAATTGGGGATAGCATGGCCAACACCTGAAAAGATACTTCAACTAGTCCATCATTAAGGTGGATAAGCTTGTACATAGTAGGTTTCTAATGTTTTCATAGAGTAGCCTTTTATTTCAAGTTTCTTTCACATTTTACTTTCCAAGCCTAGTTTTTATATTTGTACTTTGCATCAATTTGATCCAACACCCATCATAGGATAGACATACTTTATTTTTCTCTAAAATAATATGTAGCCTTAAAATCCTCACCTCTTGTCCCATTTCAAGGAGACAAGTTAATATTTGAAAAGGGTGAAAGTTGAGATCATGCACTAAAAATTAGAAGGGGTTTATCCATATACTCAAATGTGGCTAATTATTTAAAGACTAATAAAAGGTAATCAACCCTCAAATCATTCTCCTTTTCTATGCCAAAAAATATTAAGGAAAATAAAAATGAACAAGGGAAAGAAGATTGAGTAATGAGGGACATGCAAGCAACCTCTACTAGGGTTGTGGATGCCTAATTGGCAATAGAGCTAGGTTTTTGCATGGCCATGGATGCCTGACTCACAATGCCACATATGAGGGACATATTAAGCATGTTTGGGGATTACCCCACACCTTATAAATATTTATGATCAAGATTGCAACTTGGAATGTTAACATGGCCCTAGTTGAAAAGTGATAAAAAACAATTTTTAGAGGGAAAAATGGGTAGGATTTTCATGTGAGATTTATAAAAAATGCCACTATTAGAAAATTGGAAAAACATCACAGACATTGCATAGGAAGGTCAAGTATCAATTTTCCTCGCCTTTTCCTAGTAGGTTTTACGATTCAATGATTCATTGGATTCCTCCAACCTATCTCCATTTTGTTAATACCTCAACAATCCCATACTCTATGTATGGATCCTCCTTTGATCACCATTTGGTGATTGTTTGAACTAGTGGGTGTTGTTAATCTTCAAAGTCGTGAGAGAAACTTTCCCAAGCTATCAAGACCTTTCCTAATTACTGGAAAGACAATAAATTTTTAACTAGATGAAATATTTCAAGCCTCCATGAAGCTCGATGATACCATGCCTTACATCTTCAAATTGGCTCACTAGGGACACCAAGTTTTAACCTCATGGGGATTCCATAGACTTTATTTAATATTTCAAGACCATCCCAATACTCAAATATTGAGTTGTGAGGCCTTCCTAAATTTGCATTCTTCAAGCCTAAGAAGTATTCTAATGTTCAAACTTAGTCTGAAGCCCAACATGAGTAAACAAGGGGTGTCTTCGAATTGATTTCATGAGAAATTTCTTGATTCTATTACAAATTCCCTGAAGTCTAAAACCTTTCTGAAACCCGATGATACAACGGTTCACACTTCACTTTGTACCGGTCACTATCTAAACTTAGCTCAAAGCCTAATAAGGGAAAAAAATCCTTTCTTTTAAATTTAGTCTTTCATATCATTATTGATTATCTTCAAATTCCCTAAGGCCCTGATATCTATTTTTTCTCCCAAAGTCCAATACGTGGAGGGACCAACCCCACATGAAATAATGGAAGGAGAGAATTACTAGTCCTCTTGAGATTTTCTTTATTCTTATTAGTCCCTATCAAAGGCGTAGAGGGACTATAGCGATCGATAATTCGTTGACTTCATATTAGTTTGTCCTTTGACTTAAAATATTTGCATAATCTCTAGTGTTGGAAATAGTGAACTAAAAACATTGATTTGTATATAATAAAAAATACCATATATGTCATGATCTGATTGGATAACAGATTGGAGGTCTTATTTCCAGCTTTGTTATTCCCAATGTTTTATATGTTAGCATATACAAAGTTTTTTATCATCTACGGTCTTTATGAATTTTTACTATTTTTTTGAAATGTTTAGATATCCAAAGTTTTGAGCATAGAGAGTGAGTTTTTTATTAGTTGACTTCACATTAGTTTGTCCTTTGACTAATTTTTTTTGCATAGTCTCGATTGTTCGACCTATTGTTACTAATTTTTTTATTATTATTATTTTATATTATAATAAAATAATATAATAATTATTTTTGCGTACGTAACAAACCTGCCACACTGCATTCTTTCTTAAATGTTTACACATCCGTCTTGACAGACTTAAATGTTTACCTAACAGACCTCGCAGCCTTAAATGTTTACTTAACAGACCTGTTACAATACTTTTTCCTCCAATTTTTTTATGCAATGTTCTCTGCAGCGAATATGGGAAATATTTTTCTTCAGGGGCATTATTGGTTCATTGGTTGATGCTTTCTCCTTGCTTGTTCATTGGTTTCTTGTTTGCCTGTTGTTGTTGTTCTTATTTGCTTGTTGGTCTTGTTGCAATTTGCGCACTTGGGATTCTACAACCATGATTGGAACTGGCCTTCTGTCGTTCCCCATTGATGGGTGGGTTTCGGTGCCATGTTTAGCTTCCTATTTGTTGTTTGTTGTTTGGTATTTGCAGTTTGCAGGTGAGAAATTGCAATACTGGAGATGCCCGAGTCAAAATCCTCTTGCAGAACATCTTTGTATGTGAGGAGAAAATATGTTTTCCTTTTCTTATATGTCATTGTGGCTGCGATGGAGGTGGGTTCTGTGTCGAACATTGGTGATCATGAACGAGACGAAGACAACATTACAGTCTTGCTTCACTGGTCGTAGTAGTCACATACAAAGATGGGCTGCAAGAGGATTTTGATCGCTCCCAGTATTGAAAAATACCAATCCTTGAAACTGCAACTTTATTAATTTTTTACACAGTGGGAGGCCTTTGGATGGTCCTCACATCCTTAAATGTTTACCTGACAGACCTCATAGCCTGAAATGTTTTCTTAACAGTTGTGTTACAATACATTTTCCTCTGATTTTTTGATACAATCTTGTGTGCAGTGAATTTGGCCAATATTGTTCTTCACCGGCATTCTTTGTTGGTTGGTTGATGCTTGCTCCTTGGTTCGTTGGATGCTTCTTATTTTTGTTTGATTCAACTTTGCAAATTTGAGGTCCTGCAACTGCAGTTGGGCCTTTTGGTGCTTGCTCACTGGTTTGTTGTTTGTTGCTTGCTCTTGTTTGCTTCAACATTGCAAGGTTGGGGTCATGCATCTGCAGTTGGACTTGTTGTTGTAGTTTGCAAGTCAGGGGTTGCGCTTCTGTCCTTCTCCATTCACCGGTGGGTATTGGTGTTGCGGTTGCATTCCTGCATTTCTTAACAGGTCTGTTACAATACATTTTCGTCCATTTTTTTATTTTTATTTTTTTCTTCTGCAATTTTGTCTGCAATGAATATGGGAAATATTGTTCTTTAGCGGCGTTACTGTTTCACTGGTTGATTCTTCCACGTTGCTTGTTGACTAGTTTCTTGTTTTCCTATTGTTGTTTCTCTTGTTTTCCTGTTGTTGTTGTTGCAATTTGCGCGATTGGGATTGTTCAACCGCAATTGGAACTGTGCTTTTGTCGTTCCCCATTGACGGGTGGGTTTCGTTGCTAGGTTTACGTTCGTATTCGTTCTTTTTTGTTTGCTATTTCCAGTTTGCAAGTGAAAAATTTAAATGTTGGAGATTCTTGAGTCAAAATCCTCTTCTAGAACATATTCATACATGAAGAGAAAATTCGATTTCCTTTTTTATATGTCACTGGGTGTTATGGAGGTGTTCCAATTGTGGATGCAAAATGTCAACCATGTAAACTGTGTCTTCCTTAAATGTTTACACAATGGGAGGCCTTTGCATGGCCTTCACAGTCTTACAAGTTTACCTTCCAGGCCTCACAGCCTGAACTGTTTGCTTAACAGGTGTGTTACAATATATTCCTCCGATTTTTTTATACAATCTTGTCTGCAGTAAATTTGGACAATATTTTTCTTCTCCGGTATTCTTGGTTGACTAGTTGATCCTTGCTCGTTGGTTCATTGGATGTTGCTTATTGTTGTTTGATTCAACTTTGCAGAGTTGAGGTCCTGCAGTTGCAGTTGAGCCTCTTCGTACTTTTTCACTAGTTTCCTCACAAACACATCTCCACTTGAGAAACACAAATTGGAACATGGTTTTATGGTTGGGCCACAAAAAAATACTATTAAGATAACAACATCTCTTTTGACTTGAACCAGAGTTTGTCCAACTCCAACTATATTTCATAGCTGAGAATGTTTTTCCCATAGTTAATGTGTTTCTATGGCTTCATAATTATGAGACTAAGTATTTTTATGTGAGGGATAAAGTTCTTGTCTCCCTTTCTTTTTCCTTTTCTAAATTTACTTGTTTTTCCCTTTTCTTCCCCTCTATTATGTGTTTCCGGTTCTATACTTAGTCATGTTTCTATGCTCGTGGGTTCTCGGGGTGGGGAACTGACAAATCCTGATCTCCATCTATATATTCACATCATGAGTCCGATCGACCACCATTTGTTTGCATACTTAGCCAATTTTATGAATGCGGGTTCCCAGATAGGCATAATCGAACTTTGGTGCCCCGTGTTTGGGGTATACATCTTGCACCCAAAACTTCGGTGATCTACAATTTGACCCTGGACTCCTCAAAATCGCAAGCCTGACTCTACCTACGATGACTTCGTCTGACTGAACCGCCTTTCTATACTTATTTGAGTCTTAAAAGTTTCGCGGGTTCACGGACTCCCGGGTTCACAAAAGTTTAAAATCATTTTTCGCTCCCCTCCATCCCCGCCACCTTCTGCCCTTCCCAATGCACATTAATTATGCTTTTAATAGTGAAAAATCACCAAAAAGGTTTGAAAATATTGGAATTAATAAGCGGAAATCTCGAGGACATCTCCCATTAAAACGCATTAACGGGCGCATATTATGGGATCTAATGATTTTTTTTTGTCCATCTTGAATTGGCAAAAAATGTTGGTTATTTTAGTTTTTTTAAGGCATCATCATAGTAATAGTGCAATATTGTACTACCCCACTGTCATCCACAAAGGTCTTGACATCATGTCCCTCTTTAATATTGTGCATATATTACAAGTTGTCATATTTGAGAATATGCTTGCATATGGAAATGCTAACTCATGTTATTAGTGACTATTCACCACACATATCCAAAAATATTGGTTATATACTTAGTCGTGTTTTTGTTCTCGCAGGTTCTTGGGGTGGAAAACTGACAAATCCTCATCTCCATCTATATTTTCACATCACGAGTCCGACCGACCGTCGTTCATTTTCATACTTAGCCAATTTTATGAACGTGGGTTCATGGATAGGCGCTATCGAACTCTAGTGCCTCGTGTTCAGGGTATACATATTACACCCAAAACTCTGGTGATCTACATTTCGACCTCAGACTCCTCGAACTTGCAAGCCTGACTCTACCTACGATGACTATGTCTGTCCGACCCGACTTTCCATACTTAGTCGAGTCTTCAAAGTTTCGCAGGTTCACAGACTCCCGGGTTCAAAAAAGTTTAAAAGCATTTTTCACTCCCCTCCATCCCCGCCACCTTCTTCCCTTCCCAATGCACATTAATTATGATTTTACTAGTGACAACTCACCAGACAAGTTCGAAAAGATTGGCTTTAATAAGAGGAAAGGTCGGGGACATCTCCCATTAAAACACATTAACGGGCGAATATTATGGGATATGATGATTGTTTTCATGTCCATCTTGAATTGGAAAAAATTGTTGGTTATTTTAGTTTTTTTAATGCATCATCATAGTAACAGTGCAACATTGTACTACCCCGCTATCATCCAAAAACGTGTCATCCACAAAGGTCTTGACGTCATGTCCCTCTTTAATATTGTGCATATATTACAGGTTGTCATATTTGAGAATATGCTTGCATATGGAAATGTTAACTCATGTTATTAGTGACTATTCAACACACATATTCAAAAAGATTGGCATTAATAAGTGAAAATATCGAGGACATCTGCCATTGGAACAAATTAAACCAAGATTTACGGAAGATTATACTATCATCCTCCAGCGTTCATTTTAAATTTATTCCCATTTCTCCATATCATCAAAAACTTGGGTTTTAAGGTGCCTTTGTTGTAATGTTCCTGGTCATCCACCTGTGAGACAACTTAGAGATGTCGTTTAGGCCCAATTGAAAGATCAGGGAATGGTTTTATATGACATCATCTTTGAGCGAAAAAAACTACGTTATCCAACAGAAACTCAGACACAAAAAAAATTCAAGTATCGTATGATTGGTATTCTCCCTGTATTCGATGCTTTGGTTGGTTGAAAGGCCTGCCTGAAGATTTGTATGTTGAACTTCTTTATCTTGTTACTGGAAATTGGAAGGGACTTTCAAGTCACCTGCAAAAGGATCATTTGTTGAAGTATATAGCTTCTTCCAACAACACAGATTTGGCAAATGTATCAAACCCTGTAGACCACACAAGAATTTATATTTTGTCATAGGAGTCACACATATTGTGGTTTGCAAAATGGTTTGGAATATTCGGAAATAACGTCAAATATTACTCCATGTGCGAATATACTCAGAAGGAAATTATAAATTTGGATCGTCACGAATGTGAGAAACTGTATGGGTGGTTGAATCAACATCCTAAAATTACAAAAGTTTCTATTTCAAAGTTTGTTGAGCGACTTCTGGGTGTGGTAACAGACTTGACAGAAAGTCAAATTCTTTGTCAAAGTTTGTTCATTGACCTCTATGTGTAGTAACAGACTCCACATACAATCAAATTTCTATCGGTACTGCACATTCTTTTCAGTATTCCTATGCATATGATTGCATCTGGGTCGAAGATCTTTCCGCTCTTTGCAAGAATATTCTCCTTGTAGTTGAAGGTGGGTATATAACCAGGGAACAAGGATCTCAAAAAATTTCGATGCCTGCATCGACATGTAACTGGGAAAAGTTAATGGGAAGGAATTTTGGATTATGGACTTTGCAACACTTTCTGAAGATTACTTTATACTATTACCTTCTGCAAGAAGTTTGACGTGTTCAGGTAATGATTTGGTTTCTGAAAATCACCTTTTACTACCACCTTCATGTAATCATTTTGTTTCATTCTTTAGAAGAGACCTTGATGTGGTAGGATATTCCAGAGTTGTTTCCACCGAATATCAATCTTCATGTTGTTTCCCTTGCTTTGAATAAGGAGAATGCATTTCTTCTGTTGCGGTAGATCTGATATTTGAAAAGAAAAATGAAATTGCTCGATGCTTGAAGTATTGCCTTGTCTAAATCAAATAAATCGACATGGCCTCGCCGCAAGCGCCTCTCGAGTTGTTCATCGGGATCACCGATCGATTTGGACAGAGTGCCTTCCTGGTCATAGAGTGCTTCCATCACCATTTTGCACTTGCACAGGTGCTTTTATTGCTACCTTCTTTCTTTTTCCTAGTGGTGGATCCTTCTATCCCAACCAACATGATGGAAATAAACTAGCTCTAAGGAATTTGATCGCTTTCGGGAATCTGAGTTGACTATATATTAATTTCGGTTAACTTAAAAAGGTTAATGTGTGCAACCTAATGTTAGACATAGAAAATACAATTTCTTATTTCTTAAAATATAAAACAATGTATTTTTTTAACACAAGGTTGTTCAAAAAGTTTCAGGCGTTGTTTTGGATTCACGTCCTTCAAGGATGTTAATTGATCACACAATTAATATTGTTTGTGCCAATGCAATCGAGTCATCATCCACTATCATAATCACATTAAAACTGCAATGTCAGATAATAGATGTCTGACATGTACCTAATGTCAAGGTCATCATCGCACAGGACACCCAATCTCCAAATATTTCTGGACTCACATCAACATTCTAATTTTCGTGACAAAGCAAAACTAAAGTCAATGCTCTTTGCAGGTCTAACAATCCTGCAGTCTAAGTGCTTTGAAGATGATAGGTCTGCGTGTTCACCGCATTATCTCCCTGCAGTCAATGGAATTGTTCCAATTTCCAGCACTAGTGTCGATGTCCGAAGCCAAAGCTATCTGGAGCCTGGAGTCACCGCCAGTGTGGATGCCTGAAGCTGAAACTACCTGGAGCCTGGGTTCATGACTTGTTACACTTGACATTAGTATCAGTAGTGATCGAAAGTTGATTGTATGACGAGTCGGTTACTACATCCAAAGGTCGCTCAACGATCTTTGACATAGAAGTTGGTTGTCTGTCAAGTATGTTACAACTTTGTCATAAAAGGTTCTGTAATTTTAGAATGTTGATTCAAACACGCATACAGTTTCTCACCTTCATAAGGATCCAAAATTATAATTTCCTTCTGAGTATATTCGGGCATGGAGCAATATTTGGCATCACTTCTTAATATTCCATACCATTTTGTGAACCACAATGTCTGCCACCCCTATGATGAAAGATGTATTATTTTGATGTCATCTGCAAAATTTGATACACTTGTCGGATCTGTGTTGCTTGAAGAAGATATATACTTCAACAGAGAATCATTTTGCAGGTGACTTGAACGTCCCTTCCAATTTACAGCAATAAAACAAAGAAATTCAACTGACAAATATTCAGGCGGGCCTTTCAACCAAACAGATGATCGAATACAGGGAGAATAGCAGTCACAACATACTTGAATTTTTTGTGTCTCGGCTTTTGTTGGCTAACAGGATTTTTTCCCCCAAAGCTGACGTCACATAAAACCACTCCCTCATCTTTGAATTGGGCTTGAATCACATCTCTAAGTTGTCTCAGATGTCGATGACCAGGAACATTACAAGGAAGGCACCTTAAACCCCAATTTTTCGACGATAGAGGGAAATTAACACTTAACAAGTATGGAATGTTGAATAAACAGCTAATGCAGGCATGCCATATCTAGAAGAGACAAGTTATTCAATAAGTTGGGATAGATCTAGGTGGCAGCACCAATGAAGTCCAAGACCCGAAATTGATATTCAACTCGTTGTTTTTTACCATGCAAGCATTTGATGATCAAGTTGAAATCTATAAAAGACTGTCTACAGGCTTGATTATTGTACATATTTGTTTGTTTTGTCTATGGAAACCCCAATCACAATCATTATGGAAAACACATTTAAATTTCAAAGAATATTTGTTGAACTATTTCAAGACAACTATTTTGGGAAATAATCCCAGTTGTATTTTGTAACCCAGTTTATCTGAATATAGAATATTTGAGGTTTTTGTATGGTGTTTTCCATTGTCTTATATTGTTTTTTATTTCATTTTGTATTTTTTTTGTGTGTGTGGTTAAACATGCACGACAAGTTTTTTTTTTCTGCTGCCCAACACTTCGATTTAAATAAAAGCTACTTTATTCGCTCCTTACATTTTGCATGGAAGAATAATTTGTGATATGACATACTTATGTGGTGCCCACCCTATACTTAAGAAAAAAGTGGGAGGACCCGTCTTGCTTTCATTTTTGGGGGTCCCATAAATAGAATGAATTAATGACTCTATTTCAACAAGGCAACTCAGGTGTTGACGTCATATTCCTGTTCAATATTCTGCATATATTACAGCTTCTTCTATTTGATAATATANTTTTTTTTTTGTGTGGTTAAACATGCACGACAAGTTTTTTTTTCTGCTGCCCAACACTCCGATTTAAATAAAAGCTACTTTATTCGCTCCTTACATTTTGCATGGAAGAATAATTTGTGATATGACATACTTATGTGGTGCCCACCCTATACTTAAGAAAAAAGTGGGAGGACCCGTCCTGCTTTCATTTTTGGGGGTCCCATAAATAGAATGAATTAATGACTCTATTTCAACAAGGCAACTCAGGTGTTGACGTCATATTCCTGTTCAATATTCTGCATATATTACAGCTTCTTCTATTTGATAATATATATATATATATATATATATATATATATATATATATATATATATATATATATATATATATATATATATTATTTTTCTTTCTATTGCTTATGGGTTTCAACGAAATTTGTGAACTGAAAAACCCTGCAAATTGGAAGATGCTTTACATTTACTCCACAAATAATCTATTAATATATATTAATATGAATACTATTGGAATAAATATAAACAAATTATCTTTAAATTTTCTTTGTCTTCTTCCCCTCTATTATCCCTTTGTGGTTCTATATTTAGTCGCATTTCTATGATCATGGCTTCCGGGGTTCGCGGATTGGCAGATGCTCATATTAATCTATATCTTCACATCATGAGCCTGACCAACCATGGTCCCTTTCAATAATTGGCCAATTATTTGACTATCGGGTTCCGGGTTTGCGATATCTAACACTTATGCCCCTTGTTTCGTCAAATACATCCTGCACCCAAAAAAAATTGTGATCTGCAATTTATGCTTTTACTAGTGAGAACTCACCAGGGGTTTGAAAAGATTGGCATTAATAAATAAACAGTAGATGTTGTTATGTGAGATACTTAGCCCTTTATTCATTTTCTTCTTCCCGTCTATTATCCCTTTCTAGTTATATACTTAGTCATCTTTCTATGATCGCGGGTTCCCGGGTTGGTGGAATGACAGATCTTCATCTCCATCCATATCCTCACATGAAGAGTCCGACCGAACGTCGTTCCTTTCCATACTTAGCCAATTTTATGGCCACGATTGTCGGGGCCAGCGCTATCAAACTTTGTTTCTGCTTGTTCCGTGATATACATCTTGCCCTCAAAACTTTCGTGATCTACAATTCCACCTCGAACTCCTCGAACTCCCAAGATTCACTCTACAAGGGTTCACAAAAGTTTCAAAGCATTTATCGTTTCCTTCCATCCCCACTACCTTCGCGCCCTTCCCAATGCACATTAATTATGGTTTTACTAGTGACAAATGAACACACTGGTACGAAACAATTGGCATTAACAAGCAAAAAAACTCAAGGAAATCTCACATTAACACGCATTAAACCTCCATTTACAGTACTTGGAATGACCGTCGTTCCTTTCTATACTTAGCCAAATTTTTCTACCTGTTCTGTTATATACATCTTGCACCCAAAAATTATGTGATCTACAATTCCACCCTGGGCTCCTCCAACTCGCAAGCTTCAATTTACCCGGGTTCATAAAAAGTTTCAACCCATTTATGGCTCCCTTCCATCCCCGCCACAATCGCGCCCTTCCTAATGCACATTAATTATTGTGACCTCTAGATTAACTTCCATTGTTTCGTGACCTACAAATAGCACCCGGACCTCCGTGATATAAAAACTGAATACTGGACTCCCACATAGTCCCCTCTTCCTTGTTACACATTATGCATTCAAATGTTTTGAGCGATACAATTTGACCATCCGGGCCTCATGTCTTCTGGGGAAACCTTGTCACCCTATTTTGGATCCTCGGGTTGGCAGGTTCACGAAATCTCCAATTCCTAGTCATTGTTTCCTGTGTCAGCCACCTTCATATTGTTAGAATATAATGGATGTGCTCATTTAACCATAGACAATATAAAAATATTGTCACCCAACCATAAGCCGAAGCCACCCCCGAGCACCTTAACCTTGTCAGAGAATCATTATGGAAGAAAACCCTAGGCTGGATAACCAAACAAAGGTGGCACACCTTTCTCTAAGGATAGGACCAAGCAAGAGTAACAAGAGTTGATCAGAGAGTCCAAACCATAACCAAGAGAGGATCCAAGCCAAAACCAAAATCTGCTAGTTGCAGCAGCTGCAATAACAGCTCTCCTCCAAACTTGCACACAAACTAGCCAACTGCAGTGCGCACAAGTGTTGCTTCTGCAGTTTTGAGAATACTGGAAAGAATGAAGACTAGCCTCCTATATTTATACTATTTTTGGCAAATTGTCTGGGCCAACTTCTCATTCTAGGAACTAATTCTTTATTATATAACATTTCCTTTAGCCAAATTCTTCTCTTGGAGGCTAATAACCTAATACAAGTCATTCTCTTGAGCCGACTTGTCTTCTAGGGTTATTAACTAATTAATTAGGGTTTCTTCTTGCTTCCCAGAATATTCTATTCTCGTCAAGTTTACACGTGGAGGTAAATACCTCCCGCAGCTACCATAATATCAACACTACCTCCTAGCTAGGGAGGTATTGAAGATAATGGTCTTGATCACAAACATACCATTTACCCGGTAGCATCAACATAGTCATATAGACTAATTCATGATTAGATCATGAGCACCATCATCACTATCAGTGTCATCAGTTGCATCATCTCTCGAAACCATACTCCATCTGAGTAATCAGACATGATGTTGGATAAGTCACTCACTCCACAAAGAGACATAAGAACCATTCTTATAATTCGGACATATGTCCTAGAAGAATAAATGTCTTGGACCATTTTCTATTTAGGGAAATCTTTGTCCATTGATCATTCATCTAGCTGATAATCATTTCCAACACTACTAATAGTCTTCAAGGCAATCAGAACAATGTCATTCAATAGAACACAATTGTGTCTATCCATAGTACTACACAACTACAATCCAGTGGTACACTACCACACCAAGTAGCACACAGATACTTGATTAGTGACATATAGTCACAATCAGTGGAACACATCCACCACAGTAGCACACATCTATTGTCCAGAGACATACAGTCTCCATAAAAATCATATCATCTGATATAAACCTGCACAGAAAAACATTTTTAGGATATAAATTGATCTGGGTCATTCTTCCACTCACATCTGTGAGATCTGGAATGCATTTGCCCTCATAGAGTGAAACATCAATGATGAGCTATTTGGACTATTCTTCTCAATCAAGAAAGAATAATTATATTGATTTCTGAACCTGGACCATTCACCTATATGGGCCATTCCTTCGGCACTAAACAAAGTGCAACCTAGAGAGAATGAGTCTGCCCTAGAGAATGCATGTCCCTGATTGTTGAACCTGGACTATTCACCTATCTGGGCCATTCCTCCAGCACTAAACAAAGTGAAACCTGGAGAGAATGAATCTTCCCTAGGGAATGACTGTTCGGACCATTTCCTAAGGTAATGATTGTCTTGCACCAACCTCCAAAACGGACCATTCTTCGAAACTACTCACAACTGTGAGTTTCGAAAGAATGATTGACCGACGAGGCGGACCGGTCTTCTTGACCACTACTGAGAGTGACCGTCAAGAAGAGAGACTATCCTAGACCATTCCCCCACACTAGCCACAAGGGGAATCGGTGTCTATGGTACATCAACAATCCATCGAACCATTTTCATTACAAAAATGATCGTTCGATCTGGACCATTTTTCGAACTGGAAAATGCTTTTCCGTCAGAAATCTCAAACCAATTTCTGAACTCGAAAGGAATTGCTCATCCTGGACCAATTTTCAAACTTGAAAAATGATTGTCCATAAATCAATAACACATCAGTGCTCCCTCCCAACCTGGGAGTCATCTCTTCCTTTTTCAATAAGGAAGTCGTCTCCACGAGCTCCAGATTGAGTACACAAAATCTTTTATCTTGGACCGAGGCTTTACCAAAATATCTTCTCATCTGTGGAGATATATTTGAGAACCACTTCTCCTTTCTGGACCTCATCATGGAGAATATAATGCTTGATCTCAATGTACTTCGGTCTTTCTAGAGAATTGGTTTTCTCTAAAGGCTTCATATAGCTCTGATCATTATAGTACATCATAGTTGGATTCATCTCTTTTATTTCCTGCTAGCTCATAACATCGTGGCAGGGTTCAAACTAGAACATATCCATGTGGCACTTCTTCTGTCATCGCGAGAGTTTGTCATGGATTTTCAATCCATCATCATGGACTTCTGAGTAACCATTCTGATACAATACCTCTTGTTATAGAAATTTTTCACCACATTTCTGCTATGCATTAGAGGTTCTCCACCAAGTTGTTTGAATCCATACAAGACCTTCTTCCATATACATACAAAGGTCTCTTTCTGGTATATCTCAAAGCCTTGAGGTTGCTCTACATATGCTCTTTGTTCAATTATTTTGGAGAATTGTCTTTGCATTCATCTGGTGTAAACTCCAGACCATGGATATTGCGGATGATATAATGGCTCATGTAGAGGTATGTATGGTTTACTGGAACAAAGAAATCATCATGGTCTTCTCCCTCCATCTAGGATAAACCTCTAGTTCTGGATCTCACAATTCTTACATTCATAAGTCTTCCATACACTGTTCTTGATCACATCTTTCATTTCCTCAGCTTGATTTATTTTAGTGAGTTCAGGTCAACCTGGTAGTCTTGCGATTTTTGATATAATGACTGGTTGTTCTAGCTTTTCTTTCTCTCTTGGAATCTTCATGTTCTTCCTCGTGTTTCTCTTTAGTTCTTGGGTCCATGGGGTTTTCTATAGACTCCATGCCCTGGAGATTCTGGATTCTTCCTTTCATCATAGGATCATGGATGTGGATGGACAACCAAGGATACTTTGAGGCTTCTTTTCGAAGAAGACTTCTTCTAAAGTCAAATTGAACGCGTGTTTCTTTTCATGGTTGTTGCCATCGATAGATAATTCATCATCTTCAATGGATCATATAATTTAGGATTAGCTCCCTCCTAATCCTTGATTCATGCATCAATGAATGCTCTTCTTTTGGAAATATATAATCGGCTCCCTCCATCTAGGAGAGTCCACATTTTCGTCTGCATCCTCATTGCCTTCTGCAAAGTGTCACAAATCTTTTTCAAATTTCCTCCTTAATGTTGACTTCTTTTTTTCTTTACTTCTTCTAGGTTTCTTCAAGATTGGTTCTGATTTCAGCTTATATTGCAGTTGTTACTTATGTAATAGCTTCCACATGAATTGTTACCAGGGGTTGTTGATGTACTCCATCCTTTCATGTGTATTGCCTTGTATTATAGTCATTGTGATAGCAATCCTTATCTTGTTGTTCTTCCATAGGTATAGTTTCTCTTTGAACATTTTATCTTCTAGAAAATAGATATGAAAGATATGTACAGAAACTATGTAAACATGGTATGTACATGAAGAATATTGTTACATTGTCTTAGAAGAAGAAGTTTTTTTTGTCCTGCTTGGATTTCTTTGAGGGTTCCCTTTCTTCGGAAAATGATGCTTCGTGTGTTTCCTTCCTTTTCTTTAACTTGGGACAATGATCCTTGTAGTGACCATATTTTCGACAATTGAAGCATTGTATTTTTTGACATATATTTCTCTTGATTTGGTTTCTTCCTGGAGCCAAACTTCTTTTTATTCCTGAAATTATTGAACTTTATTGTGAAGGCTTGATCATCGTATTTCTTTTGGGGTTTCTCTTTTGCATTGATCCTTGATTCTTCTTGTGCACAGCAATTCCAAAGTTCTTCAAATGTAGGATACTCCTTCCTTGTGTTCATGCTTGCGGGAAATGCATCCCAAGTCTTGGGAAGACCATTGAGTACTATATTTACTAGTTCCTTCTATGAAATGATCTCTTCAATAGCTTGTAGTTGATCTCTCAACTGAGATATTCTCACAAAGTATGATGTTATGTTGTCATCATCATTCATTTTCATGTCACGGAGCTCATTCTTCAGACTCATTACTTGTCCAATGTTTCTGACTGAGAAGAGGTTTATTAGGGCATCATACATCTTCTTAGACGAATCAAGATGGGATATGTAGGGTATCAAGTGGTGTTTTATAGAATCCACTATTATACTCATGGCATTGATGTCATTGTCTTTGAACTTCTCCATAACTACAATTTTCTGCAGTTCCTTCTCTTTTCCTTCTTCAAACTATGGTTCCACAATCTTTCCTTTCACGATATCCAACACTTTATTGTTGGCAAGGATGATATCAATCCTTGTCTTCCATGCTCTGAAGTTAGAAGCCCCTTCTAACTTGTGTTCTGACTTCATATAGTAATTCATGGCTTATTTGACTTGGTCAACCCTAAATTTGACCAAAAACTCAAACTTGATGTCTTAGCTTGCTGAGAGTACCAGGAGATGCTCTAGGCTAGGGCGCACTAGTCTATCTAGAAATTAGGTCAATCCCTTCACTTAAGGTGCCTCAACGAGAGGGTTAGGGTTTCGTTGTTGCAACAAAAATTGGTTGCAACTGCAACTGCAACTGAGCAAATCCTCCCAATCTATCTTCCAGCTATTAGACTATTCGAAGATAGTGTGGGCCCATAACATGTTAGAATATAATGGATGTTATCATTTAACCATAGACAATATAAAAATATTTTCATTCAACCATAGGTCGAAGCCACCCTCGAGCACCTTAACTCTGTCAGAGAATCATTCTAGAAGAAAACCCTAGGATGGATAACCAAATAAAGGTGGCAAACCTTTCTCCAAGGATAGCGCACCAAGAAAGAGTAACAAGATCTTGTCAGAGAGTCCAAACCATAACCAAGAGAGAGTCCAAGACAAAACCAAAATCTGCTAGTTGCAGTAGCTGCAACAACAACTCTCCTCCAAACTTGCGCACAAACTGGCCAACTGCAGTGCGCACAAGTGTTGCTTCCGCAATTCTGAGAATACTGGCAAGAATGAAGACTGGCCTCTTGTATTTATACTATTTCTAGCAGACTGCCTAGGCCGACTTCTCATTTTGGGTACTAATTCCTTAGTATATAAAATTTCCTTTAGCCGACTTCTTCTCTTGGAGGCTAATAACCTAATACAAGTCATTCTCTTGAGCCGACTTGTCTTCTAGGGTTATTAACCAATTAATTAGGGTTTCTTCTTGCTTCCCAAAATATTCTATTCTCGTCGAGTTTACACGTGGAGGTAAATACCTCCTGCAGCTACCATAATATCAACACATACTTCTTTCCAAATATGCAACAACAAAGGTTTTATTTTAAGAGTTCATCATGCAACAACCTTAAAAATCATCATTAATAAGAAAATCCTCAAGGAGACAGTCACACTGAGTATCCCTACACAACTTGTCAAGAAACATGTAGAAAAGATCTTCCAGGTAATGGGAAAGCTATTACAAATTTCAATATATTAGCGAAAACAAGTCTGAGCTACCATTTCCCTATTCCATACTTAGACACTTTTTCGATTGCGGGTTCCCAGACTGACGGGCTCAAAATTGTGTTTTGAATCTTCCGCGACTTGCAAACAGTACCCGGAGTTCCACGATATACAATTTGTCTGTTGGAATGCCCTATCATGAGACTGACCCTCCGTCGTTCCTTTCAATACTTAGCCACAAGTTAGTTGCATGTTCATGATGTGGTACATTTCCATGGTTGAGCATGTTGCAACCACTGTGTATCGATTCTGGCCTACTGTTTCCATGTTCCATACTTAGACACTTTTTCGATTGCGAGTTCCCGGACTGGCGGGCTCAGGATTATGTTTCCAATGTTCCGCGACTAGCAAACAATACTTGGAGTTCTGCGATATATAATTTGTCTGCAGGAATGCACCATCATGTCCTCTTTTGTGTTATGTGTTCTGCGGTCAATACTTCCGAGAGATACAATTTGACCCTTGGGCCCTCACCTCTACTAGTTGTATCTTGTAGCCCTATTTTGAAGCCTGACCAACCACTTTCGATAATTAGCCATTCCTTAATTTTTGTTCCATGTCCCCACCACCTTCATACTTCTTTCTGGATATGCAATTAGTAATATTTAATGCTAAGACTTCGTCATGCATGAACCTTAAACATGTCATTAATGAGAGAAAGGCTCGAGGATATCTCCCACACTTCTGCCATAAACAAATTGACCACCAGACTCTGACATCATCCCCTCTTCCGTGGTACACATTTTTCACTCAAAAGTTCTGAGACATACAATTTGACCTTCGGGAAGTCATGTCTCCTGGGGAACCATCGTCACCCTAGTTTGAAGCTCGTCTGACCGCTTTCCATACTTTCCCATTTCATGGAATCTCTTTCGCGGATCCTCGGGTTGGTGGGTTCACGAAATCTCCACTTCTTAGTCATTGTTTACTATGCCTGCCACCTTCGCACTTCTTTCAAAGTATGCAATGACCAAGGTTTAATGCTAACAGTTCATCATGCAACAATCGTACAGACCGTCATTAAAAATTAAAAGGCTCAACGAGACAGTCACATTGACTATCGCTACAGAACTTGCCCAGAAACATGCAGAAAAGATCTTTCCAGGTAATGGGATATCTATTAAAAAATTCAATTTATTAGCGAAAACGAATACGGCCTACTGTTTCCCTATTCCATACTTAAGCCACTTATTTTATTACGGGTTCCCGGACAGGTGGGTTCATTATTGAGCTTCCATTGTTCTGTGACCTACCAACAGTACCCAAAGTTCTGTGATATACAAATTGACCTATGGACTGTCCCATCATGCCCTCTTCTGTGTTATGTGTTTTGCACTCAAAAATTTCTGAGACATACAATTTGACCCTCGAGCCCTCACCTCTAATAGTTGTACCTTGTAACCCTATTTTGAAGCTCGCTCGACCGCTTTCAATAATTAGACACTCCTTAATTGCTCTTTCCCATCCTCGCGACCTTCGTACTTCTTTCTAAATATGAAATTAGTAACCTTTCATGCTAACAACTCATCATGCAGGAATCATCAACATTGTCATTAATGAGCAAAACGCTCGAGGAGATATCCCATTAATACACATTAAACCAAGATCTGGAGAGAGTTATACTATCCCTTCTGATTGTTCATCTCAAACACGAGTCGTCGCATTGGCACGTTCATGAAATATCCAATCCTTAATTGTTGTTTGTCGTACCCTCCATCTTCGCACTTCTAGGTATGCAATTACTAGTCTTTAATGCTAACAATGCATCATGCAACAGTCGTCGAGCTTGTCATTAATGAGAGAAAGGCTTGAGGAGATATCCCATTCACATGCATTGGACCAAGATTTGCAGAGGGTTATATTATCCCTTCCAACTCTTCATTTCAAACATCGTCTGAACGTTCTCGTAAACTTATGGCAGCATCTCAACAACAGTTCTGTGAAGATACAGTGAATATCTTTAGACGTGAGGACCAGAACTTCCAGTGGTCCAGGGCATATTCTTACTATTCATCCTGTTCCGCCCAGAACGAAGTGATTTGGAACTCTGGAATCGCTCATGCAGGCTATGTCCCTGAGTTTTTTGACTATAAGGAGGTGGTCTCTTGGTGCGCCGAAAAATATATTTCAAGCCAAAGAATTATTCCACTGCACGACCATTCTCCTGTTTCTTTTTCACCTCAGGTCTTCCGCAAGATGTTAATATTGTTGGATCCAACATTGACCTTCAGAGGACAAGACTGCAAGTAGTTCCTAGAAAAACATGATAATGGGTTGGACCTCTTATCCGAGTTCCTTGAAGACCCGACAACAGTTCCTGAAGATATCACAAAGTTGTAGTTCAGTTCCTTTAGAAATCCATTCTGGGAAATTGCTTGGTTGTTTACAAGAAAAACGAGACAGGAATCCACGACAAGCATTTCCCACATAGTTCTTTATATTTTGTACTTCACAGTCAAAGAACAATCCATTTTTTATTGGGGGAATCTAATTTCCATTGAAAATTGTTCCCAACTATCACGATTCAAATTTTATATGTCATCCTACTTGATTTTTCGCGATAGCACATTGTTGTATGTTTCCAAAATTGTCTTTGTCTAAGAAAATAAACTATGAATTCGACCCAGTAACATTCTGGTACCAGGCCTTGTGGAGGCACAAGGCCTCCCATTTTTTTTATGAGGTTTTTAATGACTTTGTCTCGATTTTCAAATATTTATTGTTAGGAAAGGATGCTCCCCAGATGTCTGGCCA
>ML780686.1:724413-745673 GCA_009831015.1 Picea engelmannii | reverse complement strand
GAACAAGTTGAAAAGGGATTGAAGCGTGCCAAGAGACATGTTTGTCAAAATTGTCCCGATCATGTTTGTCGAGAACACAACCGGCACAAACACCATCTCTGCATGAAACAAGAGGAAGACTAGTCACCATCTATTGATTACATAGTTGTTGCAATAAGCGATAGTTTAGATGACCAAGTCGCTCATGCCAAAGTTTCCTCAAGCTATCGCTATGAGCGACAAAAACTGATGGAAAATATGATGACCCAAAGTTTTCAAACATGTACATCCATTCTGCATCTAAAGATAAAACCTCTTGGATAATCAAAAATAGAGAGTGTGTATTGTATCTTTAGTTCTCCATCCAAGGACTCATTACAATCCACCCATTTCATATTCTCTAGTTGCATATACAGTTCTAAATCAAGCAGCAGTTCCCTATCCGTTTCATGGCACCCACCATTGCTAGATAGAACATCTTCTCAGCCAGCACACACAATCATTCCTCTGCAACCTGGTAATATCATCAGCAATTTCAGTTGCAAGAACATGTTTAGGATCTTTTAGATCCTTGATTAAAACTTGGTGAGGCGAAAACTCTACGGTTTTACCTTCACCTGAATGAGTGATTTGGTATACTAATATAAGGTTACAAGAAAGACTTGGAACACATAATACATCATTAAAATGACCATTATCTACTTGAACTGTTCCAAATACTACAACACTAACAGATCTATCATCACCAACAAATATTTTCTTGGTGTTACATTCATTTAGAGCAGAAAATATGGATTTATCCTTAGCCATATGATAAGATGCTCCATAATCAATAAGTCACTCATCAAAAGAAGTAGTAGAAGTTGCATTGAAGGAGAAATCAGAAGCAAAAACTGCATGTCCATGAGAAGTAGAATCAATATTGATGTTGTGTTTCTTAATCGTTGCTTCTAAAGCTGCCATCTTCTTGAAACATTTGGACTCATCATGACCATCTTTACCACTAAAGTTGCAATGTATGTCAGTCTTATTATTTTTAGAATTTGTTCATTCGTCACCATTAGGAGATGAAGTTGTCTGAGTGGATTTGGGACCCTTGTTTTGCTTATTGTTGTGACGATAATATTGTTTCTTGGGATTCTTGGGTTTATCTTTCTGTTGGGCGACTAAGGCTTTGTTGGAGCTACCCGCAGTGCTGAACACTCCAAGGTGTACAAGATTATCTTGTTATCTAATCAAAGCATCAAAAAATGACTCAAGAGTGGGTATTTTATCATCTTTCCCTAGAGCCTTTCATAGCATAAAAGGTAGATACAAACATAGAATATGCACTACCTAGCTTAGAAAGAATAATATAGATGTAATGCTCTTCCTCCTACTTTATGGTACACTCTTCACATAAAATTCTAAGTGTTTTAAACTTAGATAGATAGTCTTCAATGCAAGAAAAATCATTTGGACTTAAAGTCTATCTGATTTTCTAACTTATGTGCTCGAATAATATTGTGTTTACCAAACACATATTCAAGTTTTTCCCAAGCTTCATCAGAGTCATCAATTTCTTGAAGGTGGAACCTTAAATTGGGAGATATGGACATTTCGATCAGTCCATGTACTTCGTCATTCCTATTAGCCCATTTGACTTTTGTTTCATCATCAATGGGTTGTTTTTCCTTTTCCAAGGTAATCTGGTACATGCCTTTACTTTTTAATAAATCCTCCATATGGGATTTCCAATGGAAGTAGTTGGTGTTGGTAAGCAAAAGATCATTGGAAGAAGTCATATTATATATGTAAATAATATAGATTTAAAAAACTGAAACTAATGAGATGGATGGAAATATCTCGAAAAATTAAGCAATTTTAAAAAAAAAGGCACTGAAAACGGACTTTGGATGTCAAAGTTATGCCATCACTTTTAAAAATAAGTTTTTTTATGAAGTGACCCACTTTTATAAAAAGAATCAGGGATCACTTTTAAAATATTAAAGCTATTTATAGTGATTCACTTTTATACTTGAAGTGAAATACACTTTACGATGGATGCACGAACTTTTTCAAAAAAAGTAACAAAAAATACACTTAAATTCAAGACCTCTTACTTAATAAAGCAACTTTTAACCAAAGGGGTGTTGTTGTTGTTGTTGTTGTGGAAGACGGCCTTGGAGAGCGTGCTCATAAAAACTATTTTCACACAAGGAAAAAAATTTGCTTCTCGATGAAAAGGGTTAGATCTCGGTTAGCTTACCCGAAAAATGCACATTTTTCTATATGTTTCTTATTTACCGAGATCGCACAGGGCACGAGGCAAAGAGCATACGCAGATCTAAAAAAGTAGCAACCTAGAAACAAACAATATAAAACTGAAATAATACTCTGCAGAAAAGTTAAAAAGGGTGTATTCAAGCGTTTATACCTTTGGGTCTGACTTAAATCGTCGTATCTTGGACAAACGGAAACATTTTCGAGTGAAACAAAAAGTGTTTCTAATTGAAACAAGCACTCGGGATGAAATGGAATAGTCATCTCAACCCAGAAATGTACGGTAACAGTAGAAACCAAAGATGAGGCAACTTGGCTTCACGATCTTGATCTACAACGAGAGTGGGTCTTCAAACAGGCTCTGATACCATGTTCGACAACACAAGTATTCCAACAGAGGATGAACACCTTCAGTGACCACTCACACAACCAATCAAAGATAAACACACCAATGTTTTGACATGGTAAAACCCCTATGGGAAAACATCCACGGTCCCAACCAACGCGGCCACTTGAAGCAGTTCTTTAAATAGAGATCATGGATCAATCGGGTGTTAATCCACAGATCAATGTAGTTGTTAAGATCGAGGAGAATATGAATTGTCGGATCACTCTATGTCGGGAACATATCATTGTTAGAAATAATAGGTGTGCTCGTTTAACAATGGACAATATAGCAATATTGTCACCCAACCATATGCCTAAGCCACCCCCGAGCACCTTAACCTTGACAAAGAGAATAATTTTGGAAGCAAACCCTAGATCCAAAATCCAATCAAGGTAGTGCACCACTCTCTAGAGCTAGCGTACGAAGAAGAAAGTTAAAACCATAACCAAGAGAAATTCCAAGCCTAAAACCGAAAAATACTAGTTGCAGTAGCTGCAACTGTAGCTATTCTCCAAACTTGTGCACTTACTAAATTTCTACAATTGCAAGCAGTGTCTGTACAAATGAGCTCTGGCATCATGTATTTACACTGCTATTTCTTAGCTGTCTGGGTTGACTTCTCTTTCTGGAGGCTAAAGACTCAATATTAATTATTTTCTTTAGCCAACTTGTCTTCTAGGGTTATGTCCAATGTTTTAGGGTTTCTTCTTGCTTCCCGGAATATTCTATTCTTGTCAAGGTTACACGTGGAGATTAATACCTCCCGCAACTACCATAATATTAAAACTCCCTCCTAGCTAGGGAGGTATTGAAAACAATGGTTTTAAGCACAAATATACCATTCAACTGGTAGCATAATCATAGCCACACAGACTATCTCATGATCAAATCATGAGCACCATCATCACTATTAGTATCATCTAATAGCATCAACTGCATCATCTCTCAAATCCATACTCCATCTGAGTAATTAAGCATGATGTTGAATAAGTCATTTACTCCACAGAGTGATATAAGAACCATTCTTCTAATCTTGACATATGTCCTAGAAGAATGACAGTTCCAATAGATTTTGGAAGCCATGCCATGGGCTACAAATACTATTCTTCTAATCCGGACATACGTCCTAGAAGAATAAATGTCTTGGACCATTTTTCGCCTGGAGAATGTATGTCCACCAACACACTAACTATCCAGCTAGTTGGTAATCATTTCCAACACTATTGATAGTCTTCATGGCAATCAGAACAATGTGATTCAATAGAACACAACTGTGTCTATCCATAGTAGTACACAACTACTATCCAGTGGTACACAACCACACCAAGTAGCACATATCTACCTAATCAGTGACACATAGTCACAACGAGTGGAACACATCCACCACAGTAGCATACATCTACTGTCTAGAGACATACAGCCTCCACAACAATCATATCATATGATATCAACTTGCATAAAACAATATCATGATATAATTGAGTCATTTTGGGCCATTATTCCACTCACATTTGTGAGATCTGGAAGAGCATCTGCCCTCAAAAGGTAAAACATCAGCCATGGGCTATCTGGACTATTCTTATCAAGCATAGAAGAATAATTTTCCTTGATTTCTGAACCTGGACCATTCACCTAACTGGGCCATTCCTCTGGCACTAATCATAGTGCAACCTGGATAGAATGTGTTTGCCCTAGGGAATGTTTGTCCCTGATTGTTGAACCTAGACGATTCACCTAACTGGGTCATTCCTCCAGCACTAATCATAGTGCAACCTGCAGAGAATGAGTTTGCCCTATGGAATGATTGTCCTGCACCAACCTCCAAAACTGACCATTCTTCGAAATTGCTCACAATTGTGAACTTCGAAAGAATGATTGGTCGAGGAGGTGGACCATTCTACTTGACCACTACTCAGAGTGACAGCCAAGAAGAATCATTGTCCTATAGCATTCCCCCACACTGGACACAAGGGGAATCGTTGTCTATGGTGCATTAACAAGCTATCGAACCATTTTCATTACAAAAATGACTGTCCAAACTGGACCATTTTCCGAACTGGAAAATGCCTGTCCGTCAGAAATCTCAAACCACTTTCCGAAATGGAAAGGCACTGCTCATCTTGGACCATTTTTCGAACTGAAAAATGACTATCCATAAATCAATAACACATCAGTTCTCCCTCCCAACCTGGGAGTAATCTCTTCCTTTTTCAATAAGGAAGTTGTCTCCATGAGCCCCAACTTGTTTCTTAAGTACGCAAATTTTTCATCTTGGACAAAGGCTTTACTAAAATATATGTTATTTTCTCATCCGTGGAGATATATTGGAGGACCACTTCTCTTTTCTGGACTTCATCATAGAGAATATAATGCTTGATCTCAATGTACTTCGGCCTATCATGGAACACTGGTATTCTCTGAAGGCTTCATATAGCTCTGATCATTACAATATAGCATGGTCGAGTTCAGCACTTATGTTTCCTGCTAGCTCACGACATCGTGGAAAATCTCAAACTAAAACATATCCAAGTAGCATTTATTCTATCATTGTGAAAGTTTTCCATGGATTAGCAATCCATCATCTCGGACTTCTAAGTAACTATCCTGATACGTTATCTCTGTTATAGAAATTGTTCACCACGCTTCTACTGTGTATCAAATGTTGTGCATCAAGTTGTTTGAATCCATACAAGGTCTTTGTATATCTGCATACATGGGTCTCTTTCTGGTATAAGCCTCTTTATCACTTGTTTTATTTAAGAAGAACAGTCTTTTACATGTAAATTCCAATCCATGGATACTGGTGAGCTGTCATTATAGTTTTTCTCCCTCCTTCTGGAAGAACCTCTGAATCTCACAATGCTTCCATTCACAAGTATTTTTCACATTTTCTTACATACATTTTTTTTTATCATAACTTTCATTTCTTCTGCTTGATTGCTTCTAGTGGGTTCAAACCAAGCTTGTAGTCTTGTGATTCACGATATAATAACTGGTTGTTCTAGATTTTATTTCTTTCTTGGAATCTTCATGTTCTTCCTCGTGTTTTTCTTTATCTCTTGGGTCCATGGAGTTTTCTATAGATTCTATGCCCTGAAGATTCTGACTTCTTCTTTTCATCATAGGCTCATGGATGTAGATGGACAACCAAGGATACTTAGGCTTCTTTTCGAAGAAGAAGAATTCTAGAGTCAAACTGAAAATGTGTTGCTTATCATGGCTGCTATTTTCAATGGGAACATGGACAGATACTTCATAATCCTTAATGGATCATATCATTTAGGATTATCTCCCTCCTAATCCTTGCTTCATGCATGAATGCATGCTCTTCTTTTGCAATTCTGTAATTATCTCCCTCCATCTAAGAGAGTCCACGCTTCCGTCTGCATCATTATTTCCTTCTGCAAAGTGTCACAAATCTTTCTCTAATTTCCTCTTGATTGTTGACTTCTTTCTGTTTTGACTTCTTTTGGGTCTCTTCAAGTTTGATTCTGATTTCGGCTTATCTGGCAATTGTTACTTATATAATCGCTTCCACATGAATTGTTACCAAAGATAGTCAACGTACTTCATCTTTTCATGTGTATTGCTTGACTTATAGTCATCATGATAGCAATCCTTATCTTGTTGCTCTTCCATAGGTGTTGTTTTACTTGAACATCTTATCTTCTAAGAAATAGATATACATGATATGTATAGAAATTATGTAAACACGGTATGTACAAGAACTTTGAAGAATATTGTTACCTTGACTTAGAAGAAGAAGTATGTTTTATCTTGCTTGGCCTTCTTTGAGGCTTCCCTTTCTTCGACAACAGATGTTTTGTCAGTTTCCTTCCTTTTCTTTAACTCAGGACAGTGGTTCCTGTAGTGACTGTATTTTCGACAGTTGAAACATTGTATCTTTGACATATCATTTTCTTGATTTGGTTTCTTCCATAAGCCAAACTTCTTCTTATTCCAGAAATTCTCGAACTTTGTTGTGAAGGCTCAATCTTCGTATTTATTTTGCGATTTCTCTTTTGTGTTAATCATTGACTCTTCTTATGCACAACAAGTCCAAAGTTCTTCAAATGTGGAATACTCCTTTCTTGTGTTCATGCTTGCAGAAAAAGCATCACATGTCTTGGGAAGGCCATTGAGTATTGTTATCACACAGTTTGTAGCAAGGATAAAAGGCTATAAGGTAGAAAGTTAAACTGGCATAATAGGAACCAATCCCACCCAATGTCACCACGATGGGAAGTTTCTTTCTCTTTAGGGAGGTTAGTCCCAGGGGAGACGTCCCCAGTGACCTAGGGTTTTGAGGAGGCTAAATGATAATAAGACAAGAACAAGTTTCCCCCCTCACAAGTCACCACCAATCGGATATTCTTGACTAAACAGCCAATGATGAAGTAAAACCCCCAAAGAAAATGCACCTGCCTGGAACAAAGCAACAACAAACTGATATATGCAAGCTAGTTCAATGGGTTAGTACTTCATATAAATTAATGTCTATCTGATAAACATATAAGCAATTATCAATAAATGTTGACGAAGTCAATGTTTATCAATAACAATGAAAAATTATAACACTTCGCGAATAAATATTGGAACAATGTGGCATTCAATGTAACCAATCAACACCTTATTCAATTAATGCCTAAACCACCATTCAATTGCTCTTAAGACAAAACGTTGTTGAACTAAAGATGTAATAACCAAAGATGACGGTAGAACTTAGGGTTAGTAAGTTAGGGTTTTAATTCAAAGGGTTTGAGAATATTGTAATCAAGTTTCACTTCACCGCTGGAGGACTTTAGATCAGTGCCTTAAGGTTTAATGGAGTCAAAAGTGAAGGACGCAAGAGTTGAAGGAGGCAAAGATTTTAAGGATTAGAGGGAATCATTTTGAGGTGTTGCTAAATCAAGGCCTAAAAATCAAAACCCTAGGGGAGAGAGGCTCACTCTGGTGTCGCTACAGCAAGGCCTCGTGCTCTCTCCTCTTTCCTGGAAAAACGGCTAGCTCAAGAAAAAAGCATAAAACCAAAACAATAGGGTTTGAATAGACAAGGTTTTGCTACAACAAGGCCTTTCAGCAAACCCTAGAAAGAGTACGGCCCTAGTGTAGTAGACCTAGGCCAGGGACGGCTCACTCTTCTTAGCTTCCAGATAGTACGACTAGCAAAAGAGGAAGAAGAAATAGGAGTGTAACTATGGCTAGGCTCTTTCTTCCTTCTTCAATGGCTGAAAAAATATCTATCAGGGGACATGAGACAAGGACCTACTTGTGTGCTTGTCACCTAGGATTTTGATTCGGCAAAATCATAAATACATGCAAGAAATTAAACTACAACCATTCATTCGAGAAGTTTTGCAGAAAAATACTTACAATTCACCAAGAAATAACCATGCAAACCCTAGTTGTAACACCTTCTTTCAAGAGAAACACCATTAAATGCCAAAAATGTCTTCCTTCAACAAGTGTGCCTCACTAAATCAGCCAAATACCCAAGAGAGGGCGCAAATTTCAGACCTCCTTGTGGAGTGAATGAGTGATGAAATAATGAAGGTAAAAATCCCCCATTTATACAGTGCCATGACCTAATTTTACATTTTAGGTCATGTAAAAGGTCGACAAGGCCAAAATATCAAAATCCTATTGTTTTACATTAAAATGTTAAATTAAAACCCTACTTGAGATGAAAAGAGATAAAAAGCCCCTCTAAGGGAGACGTTATCCCCTTTCAGGGAAAATAAAACATCCAGGAGCAAAATATTATCCCCCTTTGGGCTTCTCCACCCTGCCACACGTGCCACTACTGCCCAGTCTGCCTCCCAAGACGTCCAATAGTCTAGATGACATCATGGTCATCAAGGGTGACATCCTAGGCTCAATCTCAATAGAAGTATCAGTAACAAAATTGGGGTGGTAGTGCCACCCCAACATACATAGACATATATACTAAAATAAGGCAATCAATAAGTAAGAATGTGAAAGCAAACTTCTTACCCGTACTTACCTGTTGGCTGGAATGTTGGGTGTATTCAAACAACCAATGAAGCCAATCCAACAACGTCCCACGATACCTGCCTTTGTGCTTTATCATAAACCAAAATAGTGATAAATCAAGCACAAAAATGTCATGAGTTAGAATATATATCATATCACTGGAAATCACAAAGTCTTACTCATGGAGGCGGGTGGGAGGGACAAGATCATGCCATGTCAATCTCTGATGAAAGTGCTCAATCCACTTCAGGAAGGGGTCATAAAAAGTCCAAGGTTTCGAATATCGACTCAAACGGTCTGAAAACTAGCTACCCTGGGCGTCCTCACACTCTGAAGGCACTGACAAGGATTTGGCAGATGACTGGCAAACTACTGAGGAAAAGTTGAAACATCGATATGATAGACTTGAACTTGTGGTTTTCAACCAACCCTTGGATTATAGGGTTTGCTTCAGAGGAAACTCAATACTAAAGATATAATTCCCAACCATACCTTTAATGAAACAACAAGGTAAAGTGATAATAGGTGGTTGAGGAAAAACATCATGAGAATCCTTCTTTAAGCAAACAGTGTCTTTACTCCTATCAAAATCCGAGTATAGTAGTGGTTGATAGTCATCTTCATAGGATAAATCCAAGTGCTCGGAGGAGTACTCATCAAAACCCTCAAGGTAAGATTGAAAATCATTAGGCAAACACGGTACTTGGTCAACCTTGAGTGCTTGGGAAGCATCGGTAAAAATCTCATCTCCTTGTTTCCACTGGTCAAGAGTAACTTGTTGTAATAATTGTAAAGGAAACACTTGGAGACGACTCTTTATGTCATAGATGGGATCAATATCATAACTAAATGCATCCCACCTATGTCTCCCAACATGTATGAACTCATCAATTTTATCAGCGATGTCATTATCGGTATCATAACATACCGGATTTGAAGCTTTCAAGGATTTGCTTATCTCCTCCTCATCTTCCCTATCACAAAGTAGAGCATCATCAAAAACTAGGGGAGGAGGGAAACTTACTGCTTCTTCTCGTGCAGGAGCTTTGAAGACTTGGTTGCTTTCAACATGTGTTATGGTTTCATCTTCAGGAATTAACCCTTCATCCTCAATTGTGCAGCAAGGAAGGTCTACTTCTTCCGGGAAATCCATTTCTCCTTCATTTTCTGAATCATGGGACAAGGTGTTATCGAAATCCTGAAATGGAAAGCAACTAACCTCATCGTCTTGTTGTTGTGTTGGTGGAGAAGGCTTGTGGATCGCTTCATCAAGAGGAGGGCATGTTGATACTTCGTCCTTGGGTTCCAACTCCTCAACTATGTCTTCAACAATCCCTTTTTGATATGTGGTTTGTTCCCTTTCTTCTTGGAAATCATCAATGAACTTCTCAAGGGAAATCAAACTTTCTCTATTGAGAGTACCTGAGGCAAAGCGGCATCTTATCTCAGACAATGAGATGTTCTCTTAAATCCTTGCAGCCATGTTGTAGGCTTCATCGAGCGTCCTTGGGGCTCTCTTATCAAGGGGAAACTCAGATATCGCAAAAGTGCACAAGTAAAGAGATGGACAAGGTATCTCTCCTCGGGATGATGGCTTTCAGGAATTTGATATAGCATGTTCTCAAATCTATTATGGAAGTCTCTGACAGTTTCATCCTCATCTTGTTTTAAATGCTCGATTTGTTCTAATATTGTTGGAATGTCTTCTAACTCGATACCCCATCTTTTGAGAAAGGTTTCCTCAAATTGCTCCATAGTCGTGATGCTGGCAACAAGAAGGTTGTCATACCACTCTTTGGCATTGTAACAAAGAGTGGCAGAGAAAAGTTTCATGACCACGTCTTCAAAATAATCATCGACAGGGTAGGATAGAAAGAAATTCCAGAAGTTTCCCATGTGATAGTCAGCTCTCTCTCTATCACCACCAGTGAATCCAGGGAGCAAACTTATGTATTCAAAGGGCATTTGTTGAGGGTGCCCTGGGATGTTACTCGTGTCTAAAAGCTTGTAGTTCCCGGGATCCCATTGCGAAGTCATTGTTGGCTTCGTCATCAGCGGAGTCGCCAGATAATTTTCTTGAAACTATCAAAAGATAAGGGAAAACACCCTAAGTGGAGTTGCCAGGTAAGCTTGTAAGATAAGGACTCTAGAGGCAAGGCTTACCGAAAAGTATCGTCTTGAGGAGAATTGACTCAGTGTTCCCCAACAAAAGCGCCAAAATGTTATCGCACAGTTTGTAGCAAGGATAAAAGGCTATAAAGTAGAAAGTTAAACTGGTGTAACAGGAACCAATCCCACCCAATGTCACCACGATGAGAAGGTTCTTTATCTTTAGGGAGGTTAGGCCCAGGGGAGATGTCCCCGGTGACCTGGGTTTTTGAGGAGGCTAAATGATAATAAGACAAGAACAAGTTTGCCCCCACACAAGTCACCACCAATCAGATATTCCCAGCTAAACAACCAATGATGAAGTAAAACCCCCAAAGAAAATGCACCTGCCTGGAACAAAGCAACAGCAAACTGATATATGCAAGCTAGTTCAATGGGTTAGTACTTCATATAAATTAATGTCTATCTGATAAACATATAAGCAATTAGCAATAAATGTTGACAAAGTCAATGTTTATCAATAGCAATGAAAAATTATAACACTTCACGAATAAATATTGGAACAATGGCATTCAATGTAACCAATCAACACTTTATTCAATTAATGCCTAAACCACCATTAAGTTGCTCTTAAGACAAAACGTTGATGCACTAAAGATGTAATAACCAAAGATGACCGCAACACTTATGGTTAGTAAGTTAGGGTTTTAATTCAAAGGGTTTGAGAGTGTTGTAATCAAGTTTCACTTCAACGCTGGAGGACTTTAGATCAATGCCTTAGGGTTTAATGGAGTCAAAAGTGAAGGACACAAGAGTTGAAGGAGACAAAGATTTTAAGGACTAGAGGGAAGAGTTTTGAGGTGTTGCTAAAGCAAAGCCTCAAAATCAAAACCCTAGGGGAGAGAGGCTCACTCTGATGTTGCTACATCAAGGCCTCGTGCTCTCTCCTCCTTCCTGGCAAAACAGCTAGCTCAAAAATAAAGCATAAAACCAAAACAAAAGGGTTTGAATAGACAAGGTGTTGCTACAACAAGGCCTTTCAGCAAACCCTAAAAAGAGTACGGCCCTAGTGTAGTAGACCTAGGCCAGGGACGTCTCACTCTTCTTGGCTTCCAAATAGTACRGCTAGCAAAAGAGGAAGAAGAAATAGGAGTGTAGCTACGGCTAGGCTCTTTCTTCCTTCTTCAATGGCTGAAAAATTCTCTATCAGGGGACATGAGACAAGGACCTATTTGTGTGCTTGTCACCTAGGGTTTTGATTCAGCAAAATCATAAATACATGCAAGAAATTAAACTACAACCATTCATTCAAGAAGTTTTGCAGAAAAATACTTACAATTCACCAAGAAATAACCATGCAACCCCTAGTTGTAACACCTTCCTTCAAGAGAAATACCATAAAATGCCAAAAATGTCTTCCTTCAACAAGTGTGTCTTACTAAATCAGCCAAATAACCAAGAGAGGGCGCAAATTTCAGACCTCCTTGTGAAGTGAATGAGTGATGAAAAAATGAAGGTAAAAATCCCCCATTTATACAGTGCCATGACCTAATTTTACATTTTAGGTCATGTAAAAGGCCGACAAGGCCAAAATATCAAAATCATATTGTTTTACATTAAAATGTTAAATTAAAACCCTAATTGCGCTGAAAAGAGATAAAAATCCCCTCTAAGGGAGACGTTAGCCCCTTTCAGGGCAAATGAAACATCCTGGAGCAAAATGCTATCCCTCCTTGGGCTTCTCCAACCTGTCACACGTGCCACTACTGCCCAGAGTGTCTCTTAAGACGTCCAATAGGTTCGATGACGTCATGGTCATCAAGGGTGACGTCTTAGGCCTTCCAAGGCCAACGTTTCACTGAAAGGGCTCAACCCCCCTAGATCAAGTTGTGCCAGGGTGCCTCTAGTGGAACGTCCTCTTCTTCTCCGGTGTAAATCCCCTGATCCATCTCCATCCTGTCTTTTCCCCCTGATGGGGTCTCTGCATCCACCTGGTGGGCTCTTCAACCCCATGGAGATCCGAACTAATCATCTCCCCATGTGTACCGGTCCAAATGGTACTTGTCTGTCGGGCAAGGTCCTGCACATCAAAAGCTACGCCCTCCATGGGCTCATTAGTCACAAGGATCATAGCAATGTCAATCACATTTCATCATCAATATTATTAAACACGTGCATAAAATCCCTAGTACATCTATCAGCAGCTCAAGAACGTTACACAAGCCTACAATACAAGTATGGAGAAAAGGACAAAAAGTCCTATTGGGCTAGTGTCCACAGAAGAAGGAAAGTTCTCGGAAGATACCTCATCCAAGCCATGTAGGTGGGTGATGTGGTCAGGGGATGTCCAAACATGTGGGTGCAGTAAAGGCCAAGGATGCAAAAATGTCATATGTGGGTGCCTTTGTAGAAAGCGAGTTGTACCTGTCATGGATGCATTTTTTCCAAGCCCATTCTTGCCTTTTTATTCCTATTCTTTTTTATTCTTTTATCTTTTATTGCATTTTTTTGTTCAAGAGCTAATTAGGGGACACTGCCCTGGCGTGGTGACCAGTGGTGACAATGTTACCCACAAGTATTTTCATAGAAATGAGAAGGCTATTTCATGATGAAACCCCCTTTCCCTTGGCCATGCAACCAAGAGTCATTGCCCTAACGTGGTGACCAGCTAATGGCAATGTCAGACTGTTAGATACCCATGGACCTAATAGGTTGGCTCGTGATGAGACCCCCTATCCTCCTTTTAGGCCTTGTTCTATTATTTATTTCTGGGTCCCTCTTGTTTCTTGTTGAGAAGCTTTTTTTATTGCTTTCTCGAGGATCCCTCGGCGAAGCATCTCGAGGTTTTATATTAGGATTTTATCTTTTACCATCTTTATTTTACCTTCTGGGCCTTTAGCCCCTTCTTTCCACGAGATAAGGTGCAATCCTGAAAATAGGTCAACCCAATGTTTGGACAAGTGGAATGGGATAGATGAACGGGAAACAAGATGGAAAAGTGGTACTATGATGGGAGCGAACGATGGCATCTCAGAAATCCCCCCCAGTGGCAAACCAAAACCTACAGACATAAGCTTGCTAAGGCATCTTGTCAATCTCCCCAAACATGGTCAAGTGGGCAAGAGTAAGATCCAAGCATTTGTTAGAAATAAAAGAAATCAGATGCACATATTCAAAGGGTTTAATGATCAAAGTGACACATACCATGATACCTGGACCAATTACCTCATGGAGCAAGAACCATCTCTGACACTGGACCAAGCCAATGGTGATGGATGTTGTTGCTGCTGGCAAGATGAAGATGTTGGAAAAAGAAAAGGTGGGCCCTCCAGGGCCATGCTAAAGTCAATCCTGCTCTCGGTACTCTATGTCTAGGACCTGTGGGCCTCGAGACATGATCTCCTAATTATCCACCAAAGTGGGGGATAACAAGTACTATATTTACCAGTTCCTTCTCTGAAATGATTTCTTAAATAGCTTGTAGTTGATCTCTTAACTGAGATATTCTTACAAAGTATGATGTTGTGTTGTCATCATCATTCATTTTCATGTCACGGAGCTCATTCTTCAGACTCATTACTTGTCCAATGTTTCTGACTGAAAAGAGGTTAGTTAGGGCATCATACATTTTCTTAGATGAGTCAAGATGAGAGATGTAGGGTATCAAGTGGTCTTTTACAAAGTCCACTATGATACTCATGGCATTGATGTCATTGTCCTTGAACTTCTCCATAACTGCAACGTTCTGAGATTCCTTCTCTTTTCCTTCTTCAAACTGTGGTTCCACGATCTTTCCTTTCACGATATCCAACACTTTATTCTTGGCAAGGATGAGGTCAATCCTTGTCTTCCATGCTCTGAATTTAGAACCCTGTTCTAACTTGTTTTTTGACTTCATAGAGTCAGTCATGATTGATTTGACTTTGTCAACCTTTGACTTTGACCAAAAACTCAAACTTGACGTCTTAGCTTGCTGAAAGTACCAGGAGGTGCGCTAGGTTAGCGCACACTAGGCTATCCAAAAATTAGGTCAATCTCTTCACTTAGGGTGCCTTATCAAGAGGGTTAGGGTTTCATTGCTGCAGCAAAAACTTTGACTGCAACTGCAACTGAGCGAAATCCTCCCAATCTATCTTATAGCGGTTAGACTGTCCGAAGATTGTGTGGGCCCATAACCTGTTAGAAATAATAGGTGTGATCGTTTAACCATAGACAATATAACAATATTGTCACCCAACCATAGGCCAAAGCCACCCTTGAGCACCTTAACCTTGATAGAGAGAATAATTCTGGAAGCAAACCCTAGATTCAAAAGCCAATCAAGGTAGTGCACCACTCTCCATAGCTAGCGTACCAAACAGAAAGTCCAAACCATAACCAAGAGAAATTCCAAGCCTAAAACCGAAAAATACTAGTTGCAGCAGCGGCAGCTACTCTCCAAACTTGCGCACTTACTAAATTTTTGCAGTTGTGTGTGTACAAATGAGCTCTGGCATCATGTATTTATACTACTCTTTCTTAGTTGTCTAGATCGACTTCTCTTTCTAGAGGCTAAAGACTATATTAATTATTTTCTTGAGCCGACTTGTCTTATAGGGTTATGTCCAATGCTTTAGAGTTTCTTCTTGATTCCCGGAATATTCTATTCTTGTCAAAATTACACGTGGAGGTTAATACCTCTTGCAGCTACCATAATATCAACAATCATGACCATCGGATATCCTAACTACAAATGCATACTAAAGAAACACACTAAGAAACACATTTTTACCTAATGACACATTAGACCAAGTAGATTTTAACTAACTCCTAAGTATCCAAATATCCTAACAGTTGAAGCCTTATATATTTTTCTTTTTTCTCTAGTAAATTTTGCTTTTGGTTTCTAGCTAAATAAGTTAGCTTTTAGTTTTTAAGGTTTTTCCTTTAGTTTGATTTTCTTTATGTTTGGGTCTTCATAGATCTTCGTTAGGTTTTATTTTCTTTAGGTTTAGGTCTTCATAGATCTTCCTGTGGTTAGTAGTTTTTATTATGATTTCTTAGATAAACATTTATGTAGCTTTAATTTGAGATTGATTATTCTCTTTCTATGCAATTTATTGTTTTCTAGCATAGTTAATTGTTTACTATGCTTTTCTTATAGGTCAACGCATTGTTTCTTAATGGTTTTATTAGGAATTTAATTTAATTGATTCATTTAGTTGGCTTGTAGGATTTGTCTCGTTTTATTTGAGTTTGCAAGTGTTGAGTGGCTTGCTAGATTACTTAGATTGTTTGTATATAATTGTTTCTCTAATGTGTTTTCATTTATATGTTCCTAATAATTTTATTATAGTATTTAAGTCGACATTTCTTTGTTCCCTTTATTATTTTTGCCTAGATAACCTATATCGATATCCTAGTTAAGTGTTATATTTCTCATGAGTCTTTTTATCCTAAATATGAACTCAAGTGAGGTTCAAAACATCAATATGGAATCATCAAACACAAATGTTCTTGAGATGTTCACAAAATAGCATTACCTAAGAAAAAGATGGAAATCATTTAAATAGAAGAAAAATATATAAATAGCAAGACCCCATGATGGGAAATCATCCACTTTCACTTTATATTGGTTATTCTCTTAGTCAGCAAACTCTCACTACAATAACCTAAACACTTTCAAAATGTCACTACAATAAATTAAGCACTCTCAAGTATGGAGCTTACATAAGATTCATACACACACATATACTAGGCCTTTGAAAGTTTGTTTTATATAGTTTTGTAAATGAGAGATCAAATCACATGATGAATGTGATCATTATAAGATTATCCCGCAACAAATATGACCACTAAACAACATTAGATCACACAATCTAGCATTCCACCTTAATATTGACTAGAGGAATGAGTACAAAGTGAGTGGAAGAAGCTATTAGAAATAGAATTTAAAACCTCACACTAGAAGACAATTGGACAACCAGCCATAGAGAAGATTCCGCTAGCACAAGGACTACAATAACCTAAGCACTTTCAAAATGTCACTAAAATAAACTAAGCACTCTCAAGTATGGAAGCTTACATCAGATTCATACACACATATACTATGCCTTTGAAAGTTTGCGTAATACAGTTTTGTAAATGAGAGATCAAATCACATGATAAATGTGATCATTATAAGCTTATCCAACAACAAATATGGCCACTAAACAACATTAGATCACACAATCTAACATTCCACCTTAATATTGACTAGAGGAATGAGTACAAAGTGAATGGAAGAAGTCATTAGAAATAGAATTTCAAACCTCCCACTAGAAGACAATTGGACAACCAGCCATAAAGAAGATTCCACTAGCACAAGGACAATACGAGGGAATACAACATCATCCAAGTATATGAACATAGCCAAGAAACCACTAGCACATGGCCAGAGGGAAAAGCATTGTCCATGGATATGAATAGTTGTTGAGGCTCTTATCTAATAGGCAAATTGTTTCCTTTTTAAACAATTCACTCTCATTAAAGCCCTTGCATCAAAGATTTTGAAAAAAAAGGTCTCAAACCCTTAAACAAACATAGGCGATTGGAATATGTCACTCCATCTCATAAATATTTTGCATGCCCCTAATGGATATAGAATACCAATCCAAACATTATTAACTTATAATGAAGAATGTTTACATATAATCAATCATTTATGAACTCTCAAGCACTTCTCAAAGCAAGTGGCATAGACTTAATCAACCTAACCCCATGGGAATCAGCATGCTAGATTACCAACATCCTAGCAATAGTTGCACCAACCAATTGAGCTAACCCTCCAATATATATATATATATATATATATATGAAAAACAATTTTTTTATTATTTAATAAGAAGAATATATTACAGGACGAGCATTACAATCTCCTCCATACTAGGTTGTAGAATGCACCTCACTAGGTTGTAGAATGCACCTCTCAGTGCAATATGACTTAGATGTTTGCTCAAAACTAAAGGTCTCAAAGAAAGTTAGGAATGCATTTCAAATAAGAAGAGATATTAACTAAACCACACAAACACACACAATCTTTACATGGCCAACTAAAAGCATAGGAATAGCCAAAGGGTTTGAGTTTAGCTCCATCCTCTTTTCCCRAGGGAGAAGCCCTCAAATCAAAGAATCAACTAAAAGCATAGGAATAGCCAAAGGGTTTGAGTTTAGCTCCATCCTCTTTTCCCAAGGGAGAAGCCCTCAAATCAAAGAATATCATATGATTGAAAAACATCATAACACATTACCAAAAGAAAAGATCATATAATTTTAACCAATACCCTTTTTAATAAGCCTAAATCAAATTGTATTCATACTTAACAAGAAGCACATTGAGAGATCCCTCCATATGTAATTTTAACAAGAAGCACATTGAGAGCTCCCTCCATATGTAATTTTACATGTCCATTGCACAAGGCTTCCCTAAAAGTATCTCTACACGAGTAATTGTAAACAAGAATTTCCCGTTTATAATGCGTTGCAACATATATATCTCAAAGCTTAAAAATAAATGAAATTTTCAATTACCAATAATTCATCATCTACTGGATAGCAAGTATGACCAACCATTGCAGAAAGGGATGATGAGTCAAACTAGTAGACTTTTTATCTTTCATTTCCACTTCGATTGCATACTTCTTACTAGGGATGGCAATTTGCAGAACGTTCAATGTCACCAAGATTGCAACAACTCGTAGGCCACTATAGGAAGATGATAAAAAGTATGTAAACAACCAATGAGGACATCCCAAGCCCAGAAAATACGTGGGTATCTAATAAACATGGATTTCAACCAACGAGGACCCTCCCAAGCCACAAAGAGAACATAAATGTCTAATAATAAGCACATATAAATCAAAAGCAAAAGCAAAACCAATACAAACTCATCACTCCCCACAACTAAATGAAGGCATGTATGATGATTGGTAAAAACAATGTCATTAATGTATTGCGTATTATGGAAAATTAGCTGACTATTCATTAAAGAAATCGAGGGCTGAATCCCCAAAAGGCACTATTGTAATGATAACAATGTCTAGCTTTAACATTGTACAAATGTCTATGAAATAGGGGAAACATGGTTTTTTTAAAACCTGTTTCATTATCTTCTATTAGTCCAAAAAAATGTATAAAAATGAATAAATCTTATCCTCAAAACCTACATCAATTATTTTCACAAGCTGAGAATATTTATAATTAGAAAAAATGAATTCCTTCCAATGAATAAAAGGCTGATCAACCTCTCACAGCCACCAATGATTACCTACAGAGGTTGTGGAACATGCGACAGGTATAGCACCTAGGATTGAAAATTTTAAGACACCTATTTAGAAGACCAAAATCTTTCGAAAGGCATCAAAAATAAGTGCCATCTGAAAGCACTTAAACCTTTCTATGTTCGTTGCCATGGACAGTAATACTGGGTTTAAATCTTCTTCTACCAATGATTACCTACAGAGGTTGTGGCACATTGACAGGTATAGCACCTAAGATTAAAAAATTTATGACCCCTATTTAGAAGACCAAAATCTTTAGAAAGGCATCAAAAATAAGTGTCATCAGAAAGCACTTCGCCCTTTCTATGTTCGTTGCCATGGATAGTAAGACTGGGTTTAAATCTTCTTCCACAACAAAATGTCCACAAGGACAGATCACCTCTTAGATAAACAATTAGACCGCCTCATCAAACTCAATACATCCTGCATTGATTTAGTAGTATATTGATAGTGTTCGGTGGTGCTGTAGAGACGGACATTTTACACCACAGGACCATAGCCAAAGATCCAATTGTATACTGAGCACCTGAAACCAAATGCACAAGAATTAACATGAATTTCCAATTTTTGTCAAACAAAAACTAAAAATGTGAGTAGGATAAACAGAATATTTTTAAGTATCTTGGATTGCACAACAAAGAAGAAAGAAAATATATTTAAGTCCTCAATAAAATAACAAAACATACGGATAAATCCAGATAGGTAAAACCTAGACAATGAAGTAAAGACCAAGCCTATATAAGAAAAGAGGAATAACAAGCACTCCGAAGGTTGATCGATCACAAGCAGAGGCCAACAGAAAAATTAGATCCTAATCACAAGGCTTTATGTGCACATGCCTCTTTTCCAGCCTTCGTTCCAATCAGCTCTCTCAACTTTTCAACAGCATAGATTGTGCAAGCCCGTATTTCTACTTCTTCCTCAGTTCCTGAAGGTAACTCCTTTTTGCCGTCCACAATAGTAGCTAGTGATGGGCTATATGTCAGCACACCCAATTGCCTCAAAACAGCTGGAACAATATAGTCAGCAAAAATTGTTATCGAACCAATGTCATGAAAAGCTCCATATCCTAGGCCTTTAAAGGCCCCCCACAGATCCGCTACAAATATCTGTGCCCTTTTGTAGAGAAAAACTTGGTGCCCTTTGTATAGGGAATGGTCCCGAAAGCCTGCAAAGCATCATAGGAATGATAAGTTATGAGTATCCAAGCAAAGATGAGCTCAAGGTCACTAAAAGAACACCATAAAAGCTGTGATCTATGCCAACCATATACCATGTGAAATCCTAAAGGTGACCCATAGGTTTCAAATTGCAACCTATATGCAAATGAGGTCTCCATATATTTTCTGAAATATAACTATAATGAAGTGGTTTGTATGATTTTTGTAAGCCAAAACTTCAACAAAAAACCAATCGAAACATTTGTCATAAAATTCATGTTCACTCCCTTATTTCCCCTTTTGTCCTTATCCTTGCCTGCAAATTAACTCCCAAAAATGATAAATTACGATCCAATATTCAGACATTATTTTATAGATTACTCGTACAGCACATGAACAACAAAGAATCAGGGTTCCTAAATATGCAGCTTACCTCCCCTCCATACTGCAATGTCCCTTCCCAGTGATGATCTCTACAAAGAACGACTTAGTAGTCTATATGTTCCCATAGACTATAGTCGAGATAAAAAGGGGAATAACACCTCTAATTAATGTCATTTCGCCAAAGTCTAACCTGAAAGTGACATCAAGGAGGAAAAAGGGTGTTTAAGTGACTTAACTGATCATTGAGGTGAAACTTAGGAAAAAGATCACTTGAGTAATAAAGTGAACATCTAATTAGAACAAAAAGGGGGTTAAATGACTTAAGTGAACATTAAATCATAACTTAGGAGAAAAGTCATTTAATTAAGTAAGTGAAAGGAAAATTAGAAGAGAGGAGGTATAAAGAGAAGAAAGTCGACCTAATTCCTCATTATTGATGATTTGAGAACTAGAAACAAGTTCAAGAAAGAAGGAAGTCGACCTTCTATTGTTTTATGAATTTCTAGAAGAAACCACAACTTGTGACAGGTTTCGGTGTTGAGAGACACGCCTGTTATCGCACAGTTTGTAGGAAGGGTTTAGGTAGCTTGAGTCAAGGCTTCAAACTGGCGTAACAGGAGCTTCCCCACCCACTGTCACCTCGATGGGGAGCTCTTTCTGTTTAGGGTGGCTAATCCCAAGGGAGAC
>ML780686.1:617742-642491 GCA_009831015.1 Picea engelmannii | reverse complement strand
ATAGCAGCACCATTAGACCAAATCCTCTTGTCCTTAGGTTTAAATGTCTCCAAGCCATTAGCTTCTCTCCATTTGACTCCATTAACCCAAGGCACTAGTCTAGAAGTACAACTTTTAGCTTTTGTGCTCAAATACTCTTTCAAGCTCCTTTTTATTTGAAACCCTAACTAACCTAGCGTCTAACCCTAGCAGATTTACTAACCCTAACCCTAGGGTGACGTCTTAGCCTTTTTGAACTCTTGTTTGCTCCAAAAGTTGCGGCTGGGTCATCCCTTGACAGCCATAAAGGCCTTAAATATTTTCATTGGTTAAAATTGCAAAACGTTTACCTTTTGGCCTCTCTAACTAAGCTAAATCTAGGGCTAACGTCATAGTGACAGCAGCAAAATTATAGGTGACGTCACACTTCTCTTGATCTTTGCTTGGCTTAAAACGTTGTGATATTTGTCACCTTGTTTAATAGACTTTGAGTTGTTGATTATTCCCATAAGCTTAGTTGACAAAACGTCCTTCTCATTGTCTCTAAATTTGACCTAGTGCTAGGGCTGACATCACCTTATTTATGAAATAGTGACGCAACAATAATATTTATATGAGCAGATTTATAATGTTTATTACATTGTGATAACACAAAGACTTGATTTTGCACATTGAATGCCATTATATCTTTTGTATTTGTTGAAGAAGTGACATAAATATAAGCTTTCATTGCAATCATTGACTTCGTCAATAATTACATCCATTAATGCTCATATAATTTAAAGATTGTCATTAATACTTTGAAGTACTAACCACTGCAACACATATTCTAGTTCTATTTGTCTTGTCTCGCAAACAGGTGCCTTCCAGTGGGACTCTTCTTCTTTTGATTATCATTTGGCAGTAATCTGTGAAGGGAAGCTCATCCTTAACCCTTGAAACCTTAAACCTTCATCCTTCTCCTTCAGAACCCCAGATTACTAGGGACGTCTCCCTTGGGATTAGCTACCCTAAATAGAAAGAGCTCCCCATCAAGGTGACAGTGGGTGGGGAAGCTCCTGTTACGCCAGTTTGAAGCCTTGACTCAAGCTACCTAAACCCTTCCTACAAACTGTGCGATAACAAACACCACGAACAAGGTGTTTGAGTCTAAAAGTCTTTAAAAGGAGATTTTTTATTGAACCAATGTTGAAAGATTTTTGCAAAGATAAGTTGCTGAAAAAGGTAAGATTTTATTTTATTGGATCCTTGTGTCCGTGTAAACTTTTCAACAAAAAATTCAATTGTTGTTGTTGATCCTGATGTTGAATTGTTGAGTTTGATAAAAAGGAAACGTTTCATCCAAAAAATTTACTATTGTTGTTGATCTTGCTGTTGAATTGTTGTGTCTATAAAAGGTTGATGATAACAATCTTGAGAGTCTCCATCATTGTGTTATGTGATGTGCCATTGACCTAATGCAAGGAGGAGCCCTGCTTTTGAGAGTGTGTCTGCTACCATGTTCTTGTTCCTGTAGACATGGGAGATAGTCACTGTGTCAAATTCTTCCATCAAGCGAAGGATGTCCTCCAGAAGAGGGAGGAGGAAAATTTTGTGACACTACTGAAGTTTTCTTGCCCAGTTTATAACGATCATTGAGTCTCCGAAGATCTAGAGATGTCGTAGATCTTTTTCTTTTGCAAAGAGAAGTAGTACTTTTAAAGTCAATAGCTCTGCATAGTTGTTTGTACCATGTCTGAGCCCCAATTTTATGTGAAAGGAAAGATTTTCCGATAAATGAAGTACAAATCCACCCCCACAATTTTGATTTTGTGAAGCCCCATCAAAGTACACCCAAGGCTTTGATATATCTAGTGTCTCTGTTTGGATCAGTTGTATGTTTGGACCTTTTTTGTTTGCAAAAAATGTGATAGAATTGAGAGACTTTGTCTTGTTTCTTTTTCTGGGACAGAATCTTTGTCAAGGAAGAGTGTTGTGTTTCGGGCCAACCAGATGCCCCAGTTTATGATGAGGGGGAGAGATTTTAGTTCTTTATATCTTGCGTCATGGGTCCAGGCTTCCCAAGCTTGTTCCAGACTTGGTCCTCCCCAAGTGCAAGTTTTTCCAATGTTAGCTGAGACTTTCATCCATAGTCTTTGGGTATAGGGGCAGGTGATAAGCAAATGGAAAGTTGTTTCATTTTCAAAGTGGCAGAGGGGGCATCTTTCAGGCCCTTTGAACTGTCGCTTTTGTAGAATTTCCCAAGTAGGAAATTTTCCATTTAGGGCTACCCAATGAAAGTTTTTGGCTTTTTGTGGACATTTTAGCTTCGAGAGTCCTTTCCACCACCAAATTTGGTGTTGTTGAAAGAGGTCCATTCTTAAAGCGATGTAGCGCAGTTTTGGGGTGTAAGCTCCTGAAGGATCCTTTTGCCAGACTAGCTCATCCTCCCTGTCAAGGAGTCTTATGTGTCTGACCTGTAGTGCTGCAATATAATTTTTGTATTGAGTTGCAAAGGCTCATGTTAGATCAAGATCAGTCGTTCTTTTCCATCCCTGATTCCAAAGAGTAGTATTGTTTGGGTCAGCCAGGTAGGAGAGTAGGAAGATATTTTGCCTATGGAGGACATTGATGAGCTCCAGAGGGAGAATGTGAGAGTTCCCACTTCTAGGCCAGGGATCTGCTCCAATGCAGAGGAGATTTCCTCTACCTACTCTCCAGGCAAGTCCTTCTCCAATTATTGGAAAGGAGAAAATAAGAGCTTTCCAGAAGATGGAGCGAGTTTTGTGTGACTTGTTTGTGGATCTGATTGAGTCTTCCATTGTCTCCGGGGATATGTATTTTTGGATGATAACTAGAGACCAAAGGTTGTTGTTTGAGATGAGGCGCCAAACTATTTTTGTTGCCAAATCCTTTGAGAACAAAAAAATGTTTTTAATCCCCCATCCTCCTAGAGCTTTTGGCCGGGCTAGACGATCCCATTTTACCCATGACTATGTGATCTTGTTTCCCGAACCTAACCAAATGAATCGAGAGAAAACTTTTCTAATCTTTTCCAATGTTCCTTTCGATATCCAGACCAGTGACATCCAGTAAACTGGGGTGGCCTCTAGTACTGCTTTGGTTAGGGTGAGTCTTCTTTCCCTTGAGAGCCACCTAAAGCTCCACCCAGATAATCTTTTCTCTAGTTTGGAGATTAGCCATTTCCAGTCTTTTTTGAGATAGTTATTTGGTTTTAGGTGAAAACCAAGATATTTTAGGCCTTCTAAGAAATATTGGAAAGAAAATGGAAAGAGCATTCGATAGATTTCTTCCTCCTCCCTTTCCATTTCAGAGAAGGAAAGTGTGGATTTTTGAATATTTATTTGCACACCAGTTGTCGAGCGAAAGATGGAGAGGATATTTGCAAGAACTTTTGCATCCTGCCTTCAACCATTGTAGAAGATGAGGATGTCGTCCACAAAAGGTAAATGTGTGATACTTATACTTGTGGTTAGCTGTATTCCATGAAAATCCCTTGATCTAACTGCATTTTATATAGCCCTACTAAGTCCCTCGACCACTAGCAAAAAGAGTAGAGGGGAGAGGGGGCATCCTTGGCGTAGTGCTTTTTCGGAGGTGAAGAAAGGTGAGGCTCCTCCATTTATGAGGACCGCAAAGGAGACCGAGGAGATGCATGACATTATTCACTTGATGAAAGGGACCTCAAAGCCGAGATGAGTGAGTAGAAGTCGTATGTACGACCAACTTACCCTGTCGAAGGCCTTGGAGAGGTCAATCTTTAAGATGGTGCCTTTAGATTTTGTGGTTTTCAGACTATGGAGCCCCTCCTAAGCTATCCCAATTGCTTCATAGATTTGTCTACCTTCAAGGAATCCAAACTATTCTTTCGAGATGGACGAGGAGAGTAGTGGCTTCAGCCTCCGGGAAATTACCTTTGCGATAATTTTGTAGATGCAATTACAAAGAGACATGGGTTGGAAATCATCAAAGGAGAGAGGATCATTTACCTTTGGGATAAGAGCTATGAAGATGGTGTTGAATGGTCTGTGAATTCTGTCGTTTAATCTGGATTCCTCTATGACTTTGAGAATATTGCCTCCGATCAGATCGAAGAAACCCATATAGAATTCAATTGACCAGCCGTCTGGACCGGGGCTTTTATCTTTTTGGAAACTTTGCAGCGTGTCTTTAAGTTCGGCTTTAGTGACTTATGCGAAAATATCTTGGTTTCCTTCCTCGTCGATGAAGCTAGGGAAATAAAGAGTCAGTTTGATGATGTTGGCTAAGTTGGCCCTATGGTCTTCTTTGAATAATGTCTGGAAATTATTTTTCCCCAAGTTTGATAGCCCTTTGAAGGAAGTGACTCATCTATCTTCCTGATCCTTTAAGCTCCAGATTGTATTAGCCGCTTTCTGACCTTTGGCAAAGGCGTGAAAGAATTTTGAGTTTTCATTCCCATTTTCTAGCCAGATTGGCCTGCTCTTTAGTCTCAAGGATGCTTCTTTATCAGCCAGTATTTTCCTTCACTTTGCCTCTAGGTTTTTAAGAATTTCTCGAGAAGCTTCCGATGAGAATCCATACTCAGAATCTTGGTATATTGCCTCCAGCTGGTCCTTAATTCTTTTGAGTTCTTGCTCCTCTTCCTTTTTTTTTGTTTTTGCCCAGGGAATGACTAAATTCTTGATTTTTTAAAAATTTTCCATGAATTGTATGACTGTCAGAGTTTCCCTCGAATCCTGAAGGCGAGTCCAATTTGATTTCACCAATTTTTGGAAGCTGTCTTCTTTGAGTCAGTTGGAGTTGAATTTGAAGGGGGTTTCAGCTTTTTTGGACCTTCTTCAAAGGTTAACCGTACAGGGGATTTGAGTCTCCCCTGCTTCCTATCCATTGACGAAATTGGAGAGGAAGTAATGACAGTGGTTTGGTGATCAGAAACCAGTCTAATATTTTTTCCACTTGTGCTTCCCCAACTCTTAAATTTCTCCAGGTGGGGAGCAGTTTGACTGGCGTGATGTCAATGAAGCCATTATTAGCCAACAAGTGGCTAAAGAATGTTGTTTGAGGATCTGGGTGTGTCGAGGGGCCCCAACTTTTTTCTTCACCAAGGGAGAAGTTGAGGTCACCGTCGATAATTAGATTTTCTAATCTTAACAATTCCTTGTTGAAGAGGGAGTTTCAAAAGTGTATCCCGTCTGTGTGTGGCCCATATATATTTAGGATCTTGAGATTCATCCCCAAACCTTCTACTAGTACCTCAAGTCCTAGATAGGATTCAGAGGCCCAAGAGTTTAGGGGCTTTATCTTTCTGGAGAGCCAACCAATGACTAGGCCTCCTGATCTACCACGGGCGTCAAGCCCCAAGAAAGCCCAGCCTGGGAAGAGTGTTGAGAGAGATTTTGTGGTTGTGCGTTCATTTGCTAGTGTTTCATGGAGGAGAACAACTTCTGGTTGGTGCAAAGTCACCAACCTTTTTAGAGCGGGTTTTTTTGGGGGGTTCGCTAAACCTCGACAATTGAAAGAGAGAAGCTTCATGGGGGAACCCCGACAAGGGATTTTTTTGCTCTAAGGGCCCCAAGGAGAGATTTTTGTCGGCCTGAAGCCATGTCCAACAGTGCATGAGATTATGCGAAGGAGAGGTGTGAAGGCCTGCCTCAGCCTTTTTTTGTTTTCAAGGGATCCGGGGTAGGCCCAAGACCTTTGTGGTTCAGGGTGGGGATAGTGATTGATCTATTGCGGAGGTGAAAGCGAATGATGGAGTTCTCGGATCCTTGAGAGGATGGTTTCTCTTTGGAACAAGAGGTTGGGGAGGAAGGAGGAGAGGTGGTTAGAGGGTTGTCTTCGAATAGTGGAGGAGAGGGGAGGGAGGCGGAGGGAAAAAGGGGATTTAGGGATACAATGGAGGTGCGAGGGAGAAAAGGGGAGGGGGAGATGCAATCTTTTAAGATAAAATTGAAAGTATTTAGTAAACCAGTTGAAGGGCGGGGGAAAGAGAGATGCATACCCAAGAAATTGTTGATTAGTTGTTGAGGAGTTGTTGAGGAGTTTTCTCGGGGATGTGGTCAGAGCATGCCTCTTCTCCAACTGTTGGGACGAGTGCTAAGGCATTTCCGACTGCCTCCAGTTGATTAGTTGTCGGGGAGTCCTGGTATGATGCTGGAGAGGGGGGAAGGTGTCCCCATAGAATTTGACACCGAGGAGGAGGAAAATCCCCCTGCTGCATCTTGGTGTTCCCGACCTTGACGCCTGGTTCATGTGTTGAGTGTCCAGAGCGCCTCTTGAAATATTTTGGACAGTCTTTGACCACGTGGTCGTAATCATGGCAGCGTCTACAACAGAAGGGCACACCTTCATAGTCTAGGATTTGTACTCTTGTGTATCCCAGGTCAGTGAGGTTGAGGAATTCTCTTAACCATTCACTGATGTTAAGAGAGACCAGAATTCGAGCAACTGCCATTTCTCCCAAGGCCAGGAAAACCCATGTATGTTGTTATGTATTCCCCTAGAAAATTCCCTATTGCTTTGAAGCAAGTTTCTGATGAGAGGTGTGAAGGGAGACCTAGTAGGCGAACCCAAATTGGGATGGAGTCCAGACGCTCGCTGGCAGTGTCGAAGGTAGGGTTCTAGAGTTTCATAAGGATCGGGGAAGAGTCAATTGTCCAACTAGTTTGGAGTGTGTACATGGCCTAGGAGGGTTCGACGAAAATAATCATAAACCAACCTCTAGAGAGGTGGAAAATATAGGGCAAGTTTGTGGAATTTGCGCCCCAATTTGTGGTGGCCCAGGCTAGCAGGGTTTTTTCGCTGAACTATTGGCCATAAGATTTCCCCACTAGAGTTTTGTTTGCCATTGTTGAGACCCCTGCCATTGTAAGGTTGTCACCGAGGATGAAGTTTAGATCTACCTTGAAAGACCCTAGACATTTGTTTCACTTCTTCCTCCTTTGCCCAGAAGTGCCTTGGCCATATGGATCTGAGTCGAAGGGAGGGCGGGAGCCTGGTGCTTCACATTGGCTGAGGTCTTAGCCGTTGAGGTTGAAGGGTTGGAGATTTTCTGCGAAAAACCCTCGCTCCAACTCTAGGGGTGCATGGCCTAGAGTGTGGTCCTGGCCCTCAAAAGGAAAGTAACACTCCGTGGAGAAATCTTGGCTTAGTTTAGAGCTTGCACGACCCTTTCATTATGTTCTTCGAAGAGCGATTGCGGTAGTGTCTCGGGGTGTACCCGAAGATCTCCCAGGCCCTGATTGGAAACTGGGTTCACTACGGGATCCGAGAAGGTCCAGGAAACACCAGCAGGGGAAGGTGAGGAGAAGAAGTCACAGTGTTCTAGGGAGAGGGGAGTTGCGGAAGCTTGTGGGAGAGGAGTGTTGCAGTGGAGACAAGTGTTGTCAAAACCTGAGGAGAGGGGGACCGTTGGGGCCGAGGGAATGTTGTCCCAAAGTTCGCATCCGAGCTAGGGAGATTCATACTTGAAAAGGGTAAGATCATGTTACCCTAGAGAGTTGCGAAAATAAATCGCTCTGGGGGACGGAGGAGGCAAGGAAGACGATGGAGAACTCAACGGATTCGATGTGAATAATGGTTGTCGGGCAGAGGTTGGTGGGCTGTTAGTTGTCCCCATCCAGGGGAGCACCTCTCCTGGATCTGGTGAGTAGTCTACTTCATCATTGTATGTGGCCATTGGGATTCCCTTCCTTAATGGCAGGTCAGCCACTGCTACAAATTTAGATTGTTCACAAGTAGCTCAGGGCACTATAGGCAACAACACAGACGAAGGAGGCAAGAGGAAAGTCGTTGAGAAAAGTGGGAGGGTTTGGTTAGTAGGGTGGGGTTGGGCCTGTAGACTTGTCAGAGGGTTCGTGAAACCGACGGGTAAAGAGAGTTGCAGTCATGGAGGAGGGAGGCTCGTGACCACAGGGTGCAGGCCACGGGCCCCTGGAGCCACAGAACCACAGAGTTCCATCACTATAGAGGTAGAGGAACACCTCATTAAATCTATTATTTTCATTTAATAATAATCATTCATGTTATTTCATGTCTCCATGATAAAAAAAAAAAAAAAAAAATCGTTATTAAAAGCATTCTCATTTGTAATATTAAATTATAAGCATTTTCATTTTTCACAACAACTAACTTGTTTTAATTATTTATTTGTTTATAATGGCTTCTTTCCTTTTTCCACAATAATTATTTCTTTATTTGTATTGTTTAAATCCATAACTCAATACTCTTCTCTAACTCTTTAGCTTCATTTATCCCTAATAATGAGTGGAGTGTCCACTAAAAACATTGAACCTTTAAAACTTCCTACTCAATTTATTTCCAAAAAGTTCAAACAAGGAAATCCACATTACACAAACATTACAAGCCTTTTATGAGGAGAGGGGTATACCTATTGAAAACTTAGAGATTAGTCAGTGTGTTAATCATTAGAGCGTCTAATTAACATGGATTATTCATTAACTCACTTACCACTTATAAGCTACATGATGGTGCCATCATAGCCTCTCGACATTTATCACAATGGTCATAATATTATTTAACCTTTGCATCTTTTAAAATAATCATTTGAAAGTTATTAGCCTATGGCTTACCTTACCAATCACTAAGTTTAATTGTCACTTATATTTGTATTATTCATTTAGGATATTAGTAATATATCCTTAAGTGATGACTAATGAATTAGTTAAGCTTCTCTAGCCTAGTCATCATGCATGATTTTAGGATCTAAAGAAAAACTCTCTATGAGGTGGCATCACCCATTGTACTATAAATATGTACCATTGATGTGAATACATTAGTTTTGGCTAGTGATCATTTTCTACCATCTTGTTGTTCTTGTCTATATTTTATCAATAAAATAAATAATAGACGAGTTGAGATGATGGTGATAAGATGCGCATGAAGAAAATGAAGCCTAGATTCCTACACCCCAAAAAATTGCAGATCTATAATCTTTGGAATGGGCAATCATGAAAATAAAGAGAGCCACAACCGAGACATTGTCCGGACGAGATTAGAACTTTGGCGCGTGTTCTACTACAGTGTACCGGAATTTACAGCAAAATCATGTAAGGCAAATTTTGTTTTTTTGAATTATTTCACCATCACCAAGATTGACTTCTAAGTCGTGTATTTTGGCACAAAATCTCTTGTAATTGGGCACAAGCTTCCACGCCACTATTCCTAGAAAATTCCCTCGTGGGTGCCATTCTCTTCAATATCCAACCGTTTCAATTCTTCGCATTCCCTTTATCCATGCTGAAGAATATTTTATTTCCATAATACATAGATCTAGTCTTCGGGCACATTAGACTCTAGATCTGAAATATGGAGATTGTTTAATTTGTTGATAATCATGTACTGAGTGGATACAGATTAGTCTAGTTTTCGGTTCTGTGTTATATACATGAAATCGTGAAAGATGCGCAGTAGTCGGATCTGTAAAGAAGACCATTTAATTGCCATCTCCCCATCGCTCCAAGTTGTTGAAAACTGTGTCTGGTCTGCCCACCTTTGATTTAGGAAAATAGTTAGAGCTGCTCATTTAGCGTCCATGCTCAAGGGACCGGATATCAAGAAGGTTACGGTTTCTTTTCAGTGGCTGCAATACTCTCTACCAGCGATCTGATCTGGAGTTCACCCAGTGCACCAGAATCAACCACTTGGTATTGACCAGAAAACCGCCTCATGCAGAGGAAATAACACAGTGGTTCAGTGGAATGCTTCATATCTGATTTACTGTAGTATTTTTGAGAACTAGATATGTTAGATTTTGCATATCTAAATTGTTTCAGACGGGTGACCAAGTTTGAAGGCCAGTCATGAGATCTGCAATGTGGAGGAAAGACGATTGGTGCAGCGATAGGTCAATGATAAAGTAAGAAAATATTCGAGTCTTGATGGGTGACTCTGATAAGCATGAATGAATGCACAACGTTGAAAAGAATCCATCTCTTTCTGATGAATTTCCCGCGGATCGAACCCTATATCGATTGTTCATTGCTACAGCGGTCCCAATTCTATAGATCACTTTTTTAACCTACAAACTCGCCTTGCCACTAGAAGTAAATCAGATCTAAAAAATTACAAATCGCACGAGCAATATGCCCACCATATTTCTCTAAAGATGGTAATTTTATGATGGATGATCCTTCAATTCTTTGTTTATTAGTATTGATTTTGCTAGGATTTTGAGTTTTGACAATGCTTAGTAGTATTCTGACAATTGAAGAGGGAATCTTCGAATTGAAGGCTACTTGAATTTCGAAAGCGAGCACAGAGTTTAACCTAGATTGACAAAGTTGCAGAGATGGGTGCCATTCTTTTGCGGTTGGCTCAATTTGGATGCTTAAGTGTCTAAATTGTTGTATACTACCATTCAGACAAAGATGGAAATAGCGGCGTCTCTAGAATCTGTGCAAAATATGCCCAACGTTATCCAGAGATGAATGGTGGGAATTGAAAGTAGAAGCACTTCTAAAGAAGATCGTTGGATCAAGTGCACATACAACAAAACAAGCGTTGCTTCCAATTTTGAATAGCGCAAGAATTTTTCCAGAGATTAATTAGCCATAAGAAGAATCACATAGCTGGAAATGCGTTGGACAGAGAAATAAGCGTAATCTCTCCTTATATCGTTGAACTTCTCCATTACATTTCTGAATCACTACGATATGTTGCTTGATTTCCTCCACTAACTTCTCAACAAATTTTGCACACTGGTCAATTCAAGAAAAACCCCATCTCACAGTTGGTATCATCAACAATTTGTGCAATTGCGACGGCCCTTTTATCGCTGGACTTTTTCGTGCGGTGCTGGGTATGAATAAAAGAACTTATCTTCCTAGATTCACATAGAGTTTCTTTTGGACTTAACATGCATATAAGACACTTATGCACAAATTTTAAGAAGTTAATTTTATTTTAAAGTGACATTTTATGTTTTATAGTATACAAATTAAAATTCGTTCTTACTTTTATACAGTCACTTTTGAAAATAAAAAATTGGAGGAACATATAAGTTATAAAGAATATTTTATTAAAATATTTTTTATGAAAAGTTTTTGGAGTATGAAGTGTGATGATAGATTGGAGTAATATATAAAGAATATTTTATTAAAATATTATATTTGGTAGTCATAAGAAAAAGTGGGTGGTTGTCTTATCGGCGACGCGCGGGAGGGCGACTGGTTTGAATGGCGACGCGCGGGAGGGCGACTGGTTTGAAGTTGGAGGCATCTGATTGGGTGGGTGAACTATGGACCTAGCATAGAACCTTTGACCATAAGCCATGACTATTCGACTCTCCCAACCAATCGCTTTCTCTCTGTATTTTCCTGTTTACACCTCTGTCCCTACTTTGGAGCTGGAAAGGCCATTTCTTTACTTGACAGACCCTCCATCCTTCTAACCAAACCACAGACACCAGACCATCCTCCCGGGAGTTTATTGTTGGACTCCCTTATCAGCTAGTTGCTCTACAGACAACATAATCAGCCCTGACACTGTTACCTTTTTTATTATCCATTCATCTCTGTCGTTCACACAATCCCCGACATTTCTTGGAACAGGCAGGGACCATCAGGGATCTGTCAGGACTTCCCTGTCACTCCCCCCACCACCTCGACTACTTTATCTTATTTGTGATTTCGGCAACCTTACTACATGGAGACTCTACACACAGGAGTTTCTGAAGGGTTAAATGGTGACCCCTGGGACCACCCGGACACCATTGCATCTATCGACGGGATGATCAGCGACCACTACAAACAAAACAAGCCCTCACCAGTCTCCAGGTTTCCCGCGCCTGGCGTTACCCTCCACACACCTGTCGTGGGCGGTACTCCACCGAATCCATTACCAGAGCTAGACCCACAAAAGACCTACGCACATGATAGGAACAGTGGGAACCCCCAAAAGAACTGCCTCCATTCTAACAGACCCCCTCCAAACAAACATAAGCCACAGAGGGCTAGGAAACCAAAAAAGACTCATCCAAAACTTGTCTTGGGCATGGATGTTGGACTGACGGAGGCTTGCAACCTGGCACTCTGTGCCCTTGTTGGCAGGATAGCCTACAAAGAAAAATGCAACATGCTCTTGGAGGACTGGGTTGCGAACTCCTGGCAGCCTCTTCTAGGTTATATACCGAGGACACTCCATCTACAACATGGGTGGTTTGGCTTCATTTTCAGAACGCCTGAGGATTCTGCTCGCATACTGGATATGTTCTGGGCGGTTGGCAACGGAAGTCTCATGCTGAAGAGATGGAGACTTAGCTTTAACCCATCAACTGAGTATTTTTCCTTCAGACACCTATGGGTTCTGTTACCCGGCCTTCCTCTTCAACTTTGGAACCCACAGGCCCTCGAGCTCATTGGATCTTCTCTGGGACGTTTTTTAACTGTGGACACAGAATCTTTGGCCTCGGCTGATAGGAAAATGGAAAAAATCTTGGTCGAACTTGATATACATGCTGGACTACCGGAGGTCCTGAACATCGACTGGAGAGGCCTTCAGATCGCCCAAAAACTTGATTATCTGGGGATCCCGTTCAGATGCTCGTTTTGTCGCAGAACGGGACACCTGAGAAGAGACTGCTACAAACATCCTCCTTCGGAACCAGCGGCTGATTTGGCGGAGGAAGAAGGTTTCAACGGCTACGACACACAGTCGACTACTTCCCCTGGAGAGTCTCCACCACAACAACGACCACTGAACAACGACCTCCAAGACGACTCATTGGTAAGTAAACTAATGTATTTCTGTCCCTCGCTTTACAGATCTCTCTCTTCCTGGGAAGGACTCTCGCTCAACACACAGGACACATCCTCCCTGCAACCGGAACCTACTGTTGACCCCACTAACGCCCCACCTCTGCTCCCTTTACCTGCTCTGACAGAAGCCACGGCACCCCTGATTCTGACTCTTGAAATGCATGGGCCTACTCCAGTCCACTTCTCCCTCCACACGGCTTCTCCGAATCCGACTCGGCATCTCCGAATCCGACTCTTGAGCTGCATGGGCCTACACCAGTCCACTCCTCCCTCCAAACGCAGAACCTCTCCCCTCCCAGCGACCACACACATCCACAGGACACTGCCAACTCCACTATCCTGGATAGAGACCACACCCTCCCCCCTGGCTACACAGAACAACCTTTCTCGGCACGGGATCTGGACGATTTGTTACACACCACCGCACCTACCTCCCCACTACCTTTTAACTCTCTCCCGATTCCTCTGTACCTCGGCAAGAGACTCATCCCCACTTCGACCTCTTCGGACACTAAGCCTTCGTCCTCAGGCGGGATACAACAATCCGATACAACGCCCTCTTGGTCCAGAGGTTTAGGCACAGAGATCTCACCATTAAAAACGCGCAATGCAAGGAAAAAGGCCATTGCTGAGGGATCAAACACAGCGTCTCAAATTATTGAACAAAATAACCGAACACTTAGAGGTATAAAAGCCCAGGCAAGGGAAAAACCATGATTATTATCTCCCTTAACATCAGAGGAGTTGGAGGACTCCTGAAACAAGCCTCCCTGAGACGTCTCCTCGACAAAATCAGACCGACAGTTCTCTTTCTACAAGAAACGTCGGTGAAGACCGATGATGCTAGAAGCTTCCTCTCCACCATCAGACCCGAATGGTTGGTCTGCGCGGCAAATTCTATTGGCAACTCAGGCGGACTCCTGGCAGCCTGGGATCCTTTACATTTTGACTTCACTCCGATGCTCAGCCTTGGCGGAATCCTTCTTACCGGCACCTGCTTTGAACTCAACTCCACCTTAACCCTGCTCAATACTTATGGCCCCTGCCTGGAACGCAGACAATTTTGGGAGAAGCTTGACAGTCTTGGCCTCCTAGCCATTAAAGACATCATCATTGCCGGTGATCTAAATTTTACACTCAGCACAAAAGAGATCTGGGGTGACAGAGCAAAAAAGGACCCACTAGCGACATACATTTCATCTCTTCTCACTAAAAATGCACTTGTGGACCTGGAGCCAGCTGAACACTTGCCTACTTGGCGCAATGGGAGAGCGGGCCTTTCCGGCATTGAAAAACGACTTGATCGTTTCCTGATTTCATAAACTCTACTTAATCCAAATCACAGGGCACGTGCATGGGTTGACCTGCCATACATTTCTGATCATACTCCCATTTGCCTTCAAATTGGAAAAGGAAAATTTGGGAGGAGCTTACCCTTTAAGTTCAACGCGGATTGGCTGCAGGAGCCAACTTTCGACCTACTTGTTAAGAAAGTTTGGACAGACACGTCCCACTACATTCTGGGGGATGCACAAGGCACTTTAGTCAGAAAGCTTTACAGCCTAAAACAGTTCACAATAGGCTGGCTGAAAGAAAAAAAAGCAAAAGAACTATCCGCTCTGCAGAGGCTTGAACAACAATTGTCTTATTTACACAGTGAAAAGGCACGGACAGACCAGAAATCTGATATACAAGCAAAAATCCATACTTTAGAGGCTAACAGAGCACACCTTCTCCAGGCTGATGAGAACAGATGGAGGTTAAAAAGTAGAGCACTCTGGCTCACTTGTGGCGATAACAACACCCGATTCTTCCACCGTTTTGCCAGTCACCGTAGAAACAAAAAGCTCATCTGGGAGATGGTAGATGAAGATGGAAACACAGCACACAAGACAGAGGACATAAATCAAATGGCTCACACACACTTTCAGACTTTCTTCCAAGAAGATCCTCTCATCTCCATACAGGACCAAACAGCCACAGCCCAACTTTTCCCACAGTTGGTCATCGACGAGGATGCGAGAGCCTTGGAAGCCCCTTGCACAAAAGAGGAAATCTACCAGGTCTTAAGAGATTTTAAAAGAGAAAAAAGCCCCGGTCCCGATGGATGGACGGTGGAACTCTATCTTCATTTTTTCGAATTAATGGGACCAGATCTGCTGGAGGCAATCGAGGATTCGAGAAACAGGGGGTTGGTTAACAAACACCTAAACAACACTTTTATAGTCCTGATTCCTAAACAGAACCTTCCTCGACATTTCTTGGATTATCGACCGATCTCGTTGTGTAACCTCAGCTATAAAATTATAACAAAGATCATTGCAAACAGAATCTGACCTCTACTCTCACGGACACTGGCAGAGGAGCAGCTTGGCTTTCTCAAGGGAAGACAAATCCTTGACGCTATAGGCACCGCACAGGAGTGTATACACAGCATAAAATAAAAAAACTTACCTGTTATCCTTCTCAAATTGGACCTCAAACAGGCCTTCGACTGTATAAACTGGAACTTTCTACATCTCATCCTCCTCCAGTGTGGTTTTGGGACAATCACTACAAACTGGATAATGGGCTGCATAACTACAGCTATACTGGCAGTTTTAATAAATGGCGAGGCTTCCAAAGCTTTCCACAACAAAAGAGGACTCCGACAGGGATGTCCCCTCTCACCCCTTCTCTTCATTCTGGTCTTAGAAAGCCTCAGCGTATTATTAAAAAGAAGTAAATTAGCAGGCAAACTTTCGGGAATCAAAGCATCTAGACTGACACAAATTTTGCACCTACTTTTTGTTGATGACGTGATTATCATGACTTTGGACTCCTTGTCTGAATGGACAGAAATTTTAAACATACTAAAAATTTTCTGCGCTGTTACAGGATTAAAAATAAATTTGCAGAAGTCAATGTTCTTGGCCTCAGGTGCAAGGGAAACCAACCTGTCGGAGCTAAAATCACTTTTCGGCATTGATTTTCGAGACCTGGAGGAGGGTTTCAACTACCTTGGCTTCTTCATCAAACCATCCAGCTACAAGGCGAAGGACTGGAGCTGGTTATACGAAAAGTTTGAACGCAGAATTCAACACTGGTGTAACAGGTGTCTATCAATGGGTGGCAGATACATTTTGATCAAGGCTGTCCTGGAAAGCCTCCTGGTGTATTGGATGGCACTGGCACATATCCCACAATCGGTCCTAAAGAAACTCCGTCAGCTAATCTTTGCTTTTCTCTGGAAAGGCAACAAGCACAATTGTGGATTACACCTCTGTGGATGGGAAACCCTCTCAAAGCCAAAAGCTTTAGGGGGTTGGGGACTGAGGAATTTGCACCTTTCCTACCTAGCTCTCTCGGCAAATACACTTTGGCGCATCCTGATGGTACCCGACATATGGAACAAACTTATAAAAGACAAATATCTCCCCCACCTGCCGGTACATACCTGGCTCAGATCCGCCTCTTTCAATCCTCGGGGAGGCTCTCAAACTTGGAAGCACCTTCTAAAATCGCTTCCAATCATCCTTCATTGGATAGCGTGGCTGCCAGGCACTGGAACTGCTATAGAAATCGGCAAAGATGATATCCTTGGCATGGGTGAAAAGGTCCTGCTCTCACCTAGATTGCTGGAGCGCCTACATTCTTTAGGATTACATTTTCTCTTCCAGATAAAATCTCCTCACTGCAGCACTTCTCTTGGCGAATCCTGGGTCACTATCTCTTCGCTGCATCTAAAGAGAGAGCTCTCGGATGAATGGAATAGATACACATTCCATCTAAAGGAAGCTGGCATTCACCTTTAGGACAGACCTGACACCCTCATCTGGACGGGAGGCGACAAATCTGGGGACATATCAGTCAGGAATCTTTATAAAGCGTTGGCAGAGGCTTCTTGGCCCATTCGGGATCAGAGTTGGCGCACATGGTTGTGGAAGTGTAACTGTCCGCTGAAACTTAAATTATTTACTTGGCTTATGTCGGAGAATAAAATCCTAGTCTGGGATATCCTACAAAGTCGGGGCTGGTCTGGCCCAAATCGCTGCATTCTGTGCAAGGTAGACAATGAAACTTCTCACCATCTCTTCGTGAGCTGCCACTTTACTCAGCGAGTTTGACATCAGGTAAAAGCAGCTCTAAAACTAGCTGTACCGTGGACTGGACAAACGACGTCCTCTTGCTTAAAAGCTTGGTGCACAAAACAACAGCTATACCCCTCGCTGCCAGCCACTGTCTGCTGGATTGTTTGGTTAACTAGAAATGCTGCCATCTTCGATAACAAGTCCCCTTCAGTTAACTTGGTGACGAATCTCATTCTATCATCAGTCAACCGCCCCCTCACCTCCACCACTGCACAGAATCGCTACAGACCCACTAGAGCGTTTCCTTTTGATAAAGCCATCGCATGGTTTGACGGAGCATCACTTTCTGATGGATATCGTTGCGGGGTGGGAGGACATATTTACATCAACTCACACACCTCCTACAGATGGAATCTAAACGACGGACAAGGCACCAACACAAAAGCTGAACTTCTAGGGGCATGGGCTTCCCTCATCCTGGCACAAAGGCTAAACATCCAAGCCTTGCTACTTCTAGGAGACTCAAAAGTCATAATCGACTGGCTAAATGACAAGGTTATTCTTCGATCTGCAGCTCTGGAATGCTGGAAAGAGAGAACCATCGAGGCTAAAAAGTGCATCATGAGCCTCTCTGCCTCTCACATCTACAGAGAAGATAATGTCAATGCTGACCATCTATCAAAATTGGCACTATCTCGGCCTATCGGCCTCATAACATTTGCCAGATGGGAGGATGGCAATGAGGGTCCCTCAACTCACCTTAAAATTTGATTGTAGATCACAGGTCTTGGACTTTTTTTTGTTACATCATTTCTGAAATTTGCATCAGCACCTGGCCGATTACAGCTATCTCTTTGGAACAATCACAAAATACAGATTTATAACAGATTTCAATTCATCAGCGTGCTGCCAACAACAATCTTTCCATCGCTGCCCGGTATCAGAGTACTTTATTTGACAGTTTAGTTGGAATTTCTTTGGTAATACTTCTGATAGCATGAGAGTCACCGTATGTTATATTTCTCACAGGAGTGAATGCAGATATAGTGCATTCTTTCACAGAAACTTCGCTTTGATGGCAATATGAACCGAAGCATTTGTAAAAAAATTATATACTTATGAATATAAATGAGTAAACTTTCATCGTGGAAAAAAAAAAAAAGTGGGTATAGTACAACAAGAGCTGCTTTACTTACGAATAATTTGATTTGGGAATTCCAGCTGATTCACTTCCCAGGCATGCAAAGTGGTATTGTAATCTTTTTGAAAAGGGAAGATTTGATGTGGTATAATTTTGTATTCAAGGATTTGGTCTAGCTTTGGGAGATTTGGGATTTTTTGAGAGATAAGGACAGTTGTAAAAATTGTTAACATTTATCGGATGGAGAGTTTTGTAGAATGAGGAGAAATGAAGCTTAGTTGAAAGCTTCTTGTATTAATAAAATTATTATTTTTTGTGTGGTGATTGTGTTTTAGATTTGCTTGAAATTGAATAAGGGGATCTTAGGTACAGGTTGTGTGGTGTGGAATGCTTAGTTTTTTCATGAAAGCTTACAATTAAATGTCTAGTTTTGACATAAACACAATTGTAATCCATCATTTACCACAACACACACATAATATGATGCAAGTGCAATGAAATTCAAGCAAAAGTAATGCCAATCAAGCAGTGACAAAGAAATACTAAAGAAAATGCACAAATCAAGCTTGTAATGAAAGGATAATTGGACGTGACTTGAAGTCAAAGAATCATCAACCAATCATACTCAAAGATCAATTGAACTTTGGAATCAACATTCATTGTAAACTTGCAACAATTTTTTTTTGTAAGTATCAAATTAAATCAAGTTGAATTATATTGTAATTTTTGGGTGCATTCTTGGTTGAACTCGACACCCTCTATTTTTTTAGTCCAATTTTCAATTGTTGTGCCTGTCAATGAATCATTGTAAAATCACAAGTTTGGGTGCATTTTTGGTAGTATCCGACACCCTCAACTTCCTGGAAGCAAGTTCAAGTGAGCGAGTAAAACCAAGCATGAAGATCAAGTGAACGAGAAATGTGAGCGAGGATGTTCAAATGGAGCGAAATCTAGAATTATTAGAGTTATTGAACACTCTAATAAACACCACTGAAGACAACAAGGTGATATTGAGCAAAACAACTCTTCAATCAGTGCTAATTTGTTTACAAGTGACGCAAACTAAAGTTAGACTTCTTCAAGATTAATCCCAGCTATTGAATAATGAGTTGATAGATCTAAAAAATCAACAGTCAGTGAAGTGTTCTGAACTAGTTTTTGTTTAGAACAACCCTCTCTATGATGATGATGATTTTGATCAACAGTCAGTGAAGGAGAAAATCAGTAAGACAACTCCAGATGCAGATGAAGATAAAGCTATTTTTGAACCTACATTTCAAGAGTTTTCTTTTGAATTCAGTGAAGAAAACCTTTCTATAATGCTCCAACATATAGTAAATCCACTTCCACTGATTTCAAAGCAACAAGTTCAAAATACTCTTTCCAAGCCCATCATCGGACCTTGTGAAGAAATCATCTACAACAAGAATAGAATGGGACTTGGATATCACAAGGAAGTTCCCTTTCATATTCTTGATTATTCCAAACCAATCCAGTTCCAAAGTGTTGGATTCCTTCAAGAAGTCTCAACTTCACATGTTCAAGTTCAACATCATAATGTGAAATGTTGACATTGAAATCGAGTTGGTCACATGGAGAATCAGTGTTTTGATCTCCATCCTTGCCAGCATTGTGGCAAGCATAACCATTATTTAGACAAATATTCAACACTGAAGAAACCTACAAGATTGAAGATTCACTATGAGTGGATCGATCCTTGGCAATGGTCATCAACAACCAAGCGATTATATAAGTCTTACCGTAGAATTCAATCTCGAGTAAATACCAATCTTGCAACACATAATATGTTTGTACCTCACATAAGTGGTCCCCTTATGACGTAGCTTTCGAGCATGGCCCTCACGGGATGAGAAAACATGTGGTTTTTTCCACATGTCCACTTTGCGTTGTATACAAATGGAATAAGTTTAGTACTCTCTTTAGCCCAAAAGAAGGAGTACAATGATGTAACTCTTCTTTACCTTAAGGGGGGGAGTTCAAAATTCCAGTGAAGATGGTTCGTGAAACCACTTGTGGTCTCTCCTTTCAGCTGACAAAGGGGGGAATTGATGATGGTTGTCAGACCAAAAGTTTCGACAACAAATATGCCAGATGGGCATGAAATTTTCCATATGTGCAACTGCAATTTGTAGATGATAGACTTTGGTAGAATTATGGTTCAATGATTTGCAATTGAATCATACACATGATACATGATTGAGATGTTGTTGGACACCTAAAAGTGTCAAAATTTGTTAGTGGTCATCTAAAAACCATCAGATACATGGTATCAATTGGTTAGTGGTCATCCCAAACCACATATTCAAAGAGCACTTCAGTGATACACTGATAGTAGAGTGGTGATACTACATGTTCACCAATTAGCAGAAGACATCATATTCTTCTAGCTCAAATACTTGGAAAAATGATTTAATTGTCAAGCAATCATGGAATGTTCAGATATTGCAGTTGTTCACTTTCATATCTCAGCTCTCTTCCAGTTCATTTCAGATGAACCATTCAACATCTAGATTGGTGGTTTTTCAAGCAGTTCTTCATTGAGGTCCAACTAAGGAGTTTCAGTATGAAGACTTGGAAATGATACCAGTTTATGCTTAATTACTAGTATTATTGATCGAACTTGTGATTGAGGGGGGGAATGTTAGCCTATGGCTTACCTTACCAAACACTAAGTGTAATTGTCACCTATATTTGTATTATTCATTTAGGATATTAGTAATATATCCTCAAGTGATGACTAATGAGTTAGTTAAGCTTGCATAGCCTAGTCATCATGCATGATTTTAGGATCTAGAGAAAATCTCTCTATGAAATGGCATCACCCATTGTACTATAAATATGTACCATTGATATGAATACATTAGTGTTGACTAGTGATCTTTTTCCATTCATGTCTATATTTTATCAAAAATTTAATGTTTATTCAACGTTTTTTATAACACTCTTATAAGAGCATTTAAATGAACAACCTCAATACAACTTTATAAGGTTAGTCATAATTGTGATTTAACTTTTGGTATCACAGTGTTTTTCCAAATACTTAAGGCAACTTTGTAAAGTTGTTATATTGAATATAAATATTAAAAAAAATGTGATACCAAAGTTTAAGTCACATTTATGATTAAGTGTGGAAACCTTACATATTAACATCTTTTAAATATATATATTTTTAAAGTAATAATGGTATCAATATTTTTTTTTTACTTTAATGTAATTTTATAATTTATTATAAAATGTGTGTATAATTGATATTAACAAATTAATTGATAATTATTAATTAATTTTTTTATATTCATGTTAAAAATAGAATTAAATTTATATTAAATAAATTTATTTTTTTAAAGTAATAATGGCATCAAGTTAAGTTTTTACTTTAATGTAATTTTATAATTTATTATAAAATGTGTGTATAATTGATATTAACAAATTAATTGATAATTATTAATTAATTTTTTTATATTCATGTTAAAAATAGAATTAAATTTATATTAAATAAAAAATAATATATTATTTTGTAGAATGTTAATTTTTTGGTATAAATATTTAAATAATAATTAAATTTGTATTTAAGAAAAGATTGATATGTTTTTGTAGAATGTGATTATATAGAATTTTTATAAATATATTTTTAAAATGTTTAAAAGATAATTAAATTTATATTTTAGTTTCAAATCATTAATAAATGGTTAATATATTTTGTATAGATTGAGTGGGTTTAATGGTTAAAAACATGTGTTTTATTTTATGAGGTTATAGGTTCAAATCCAGAGGGGGTAGAGTATATACAGCGACATAGACATTAGTAGTCAATTCGATGTGTATCTTGTCCCACAAACAAGGGGGTCTCATACACTGGTACCTTGTCCCACAAATAAGGGGGTCTCATACACGAGTACCTTGCCCCATAAACAAGGAGTCTTGTACACCAATTTGGTGTCTCGCTTGGTTATGACCTTTCGCCTAGGTAATCGTAGCAATCGATTCCTCTAGATCTAAAAAAGATTATATAGATTATTATTACTATTATTTTATATCTAGAAGAATCAATAATTCAAATCTGATTGGTTGTCACTATAACCCCTAAGCTAGTGCCAACAACGCACAAGCCAATGCATGGCTTGAAACTTATGACTTAGCAAGGGTCAAGACATCTCGAAGCCCACCGGGATGGAACCTCTATCCCAAGAGGTGTCTACCCTTCTAACTTTATCACAATAGACCAACATGTCCACTTTATAGAAATTGAATCCATATAAGAAAGATAACAAATATATTACCTAACCAACCAAACTATAAACCTAAAACATATAAATTATTATTATTATTATTTATATAGAAAAATTATAAAAAAAAATATTTTTAAAAAACAAATGCATAAACTAAAAAAATTAATTGTCCAGGGAAAAATGTCACATGCACTTATCAAATTATTTTCTCAATATTTACAATTTTGAGAGGTAGTTTGTCATCTTCTCTACCTAGATTCCAACCCCGTGACATGTAGTCCAAAGTGATAAGGTTGAAAAAGTAGGTGCTCTAAGGATAAAATGGTTTAAAATAAGTCAAAGTGATAAGGTAGGTGTAATGACAATTTATTTAATTTTTTCAAAATTATGATTTAATTATTTTAATATGTTTATTCATTCAATTAAAAAAACACATTAATAAATATAGTTAATACAATAATATTAATAGTAAAATATTAACAATTATATATAAAAATAAATCAATTTTTTATTTATTTAAAAAAATATAAAATTAATTATCTCATATTTTATGAAAAAGTGTAAAGCCCAACTCAATGGAATGGCATGGCAAGATTCTCTTTGACCTTATCAACTTGTTATCTCACCTTCTCAACAAAATTTGATTTGAAATCCTCTCACTATGTTGAAAAGGTCCATTATATTTATATTTTTAAAATTTTGATTTTTTTTTTTTAATTTATATCATTATGTCATTTTTTAAAAATATTTTTAATGGAAATTTTTAACATTGAAATTATTTTAATTGAAGGTTGAATTTAGTAGTTAAAGTTATAAATAAAAGTTCGAGTAAGTATAAGTATAGTAATTAAGATGTTTGTGTTGTTTTTTAGGAATTCATGTTCAAATTTCATGTAGAACATGTTGTAATAATAATGTTGGAAACATATTATTATATGTATTACGTTGATGCACCATGGGGTTCATAGCTCTTTATGGAAAAAGCAAGAACATTGACAAATATCTCAAAACAAGTTTACTATCATGGAGCAACATGATGTTTGTAAAATAGATCTTGGACTAAAGGTTTAACCTTTGTTTGATCATATGCATGTATGTATGAATCATTATAGAAATGGAGAGTGGCCGTGCTTGAATCTTGATAAGAATATGTCAATAGATAGCCTTACATGTTAAGGTGTTAGCAACGAAGCCCATTTTTTAGAGGATCAATCCTATAGGACAAATTTGGATGGTCACAACATGGCTTTGTGTATGATTTCATAGATTTGGGCATGAAATCGTTGGTATGAACAACACTTTATGAGGAACAAACATGAAATTGGTGAATTAAGTTGATTAATACGAGAGAGAGTAGGTGGATCTATTATAGAAACCAACATTTGACATAAAAAATAATGTCTTGCATGAGTTGAGACCCTAAAATTATTTTGATTCCTACCGCAAGCACCTTTAATCCTTTTAATCTATATTTACACTTAAATAAACCTAAGCATCAACAAACAACTCGAAGATGGATTAAGCCTCTACTCTTCTAATTCTAAAATCTATAATAGGTATACATCAACAAACCCTAAGTATAGTAAACACCTGAGTTGAACAATCTAGTGAAGTGGCAAGCAGGCAAGCTAGCTTGGAGCTTAGTGATTGATGCATTAGCATGATCTAATATGTGACCTTCTCTGCATTCAATGCAACCAAGAGTTCACTTCCATCAAGTTTCATTGTTATTCCCTTTCAAATCGGTTTATATTCCTAGTTGCATTTATATTTATCATTGCAACTATGACCTACACTTAGTCGTTAGCACATCATCAATATTACAGTAGTAGACAATCAACGTGGCGCCTTAGACAAATGAGTCAATATTCAACTATGCTTCCTCGAATATGGATTCTTCGACTCCATCAATAAAATCTTATCGTTGCAATATAATATTTGAAATTATATTTTAATATTTTGCTTGATAAAAAACAATAGTATTATAATCTAGATTTTCATAATGGTTTATAATTGTGGAAAGTTTTTGGAAGTAAACTATATTTAAGTTTTGAAAGATTCCTAAGGTTTTGACTAAACACCCTGTTATCGCACGGTTTGTAGGAAAGGGACAAGGGCTTTGAAACCGGCGTAACAGGAGCTTCCCCACCCACTGTCACCTCGATGGGGGGCTCTTTCTATTTAGGAGGGCAAGTCCAAGGGAGACGTCCCTAAAGTCAATATGAATAAAGGAAGGTTAAAGGATAAGGCCAAGTCAAGGATGAAACCCTTCCACAGATTGATGCCCAAGATAGTCACAAGAACCACTGCTGAAGCACCTGTTTGCGAGACAAAACAGAGACAACTAGAGTATATGCTTGCAATGGGTTAGTATAAAATAGATGACTATCTTCAATATATGAGCAAATACGAATGCTATTATTGACGAAGTCAATGATGGCTAAATAAGCAAAGACTTATAATAACTTCTCAATATAGCATAAAGACAATAGCATTTAATGTGATAAATTCAAACCATGTATCAAAATATCAATGCAATAGATCAAGCTCATAT
>ML780686.1:593391-615102 GCA_009831015.1 Picea engelmannii | reverse complement strand
GACAAATCTGGCTGAGAAGAAAAAGTGGGTCCTCCAGGACCATGCTCAGGTCGCTCCTGCTCTCGGTACTCCATGTCTAGGACCATGTGGGCCTCGAGACATGATCTCCTAGTTATCCCTAATATCGGGGATAACACACCCCACCCATCATTAGGGGGTTAATCATAGGCATGAAATAGTGCATAAGAGTAACCATTTTGTGAGTTTAAGTAGCACTAAATGGAGGTAGTTGTTATGTAAAGTTTAATATTATATTGCAACTAAAAAAAGAAGGATTTGGTAAATATTTGACTAAATCCTTCCTATTTTTAGTTATATTATAATATTAAACTTTCCCTTTAATTCCTAGGTATAACCACTACCTCCATTTAGTGCCTATTTAAATTTATAAAATGGTTATTCTTCTCCACTGTTCCAACCTTATGACTAATCTCTTGATGATGGGTGGAGTGTCCACTCAAAATGTTGGGAGCATTTCAAAACTTAAACACAATTTAATTTTAGAAAATCTTCCACAAAAACAATAATATCATTTTTTGATTGATTAAAAAGCAATTCAGTTAATAGGAGTAGCTGCTAATTTGACCACATAAAAAATATAAATATAAAAAAACAAAAAAAAAAGGAAAATGCGATCTACACAATTTTTTATTTTATTTTTTGAAAAATACATCATATATTTACATAAAAGTATTTACAAACAACAAATCAAAATTGTCGAAGAATGTATATAATGGAACTTATATCCTCTTACTGGAGACTGCTAATGAAAAAAAAAGAGAGGGAATAATCTATTACATTTAATGTTTCTGTATCTTTTATCTATAAGGTTCCTTTGGCCAACAATTGGTGATGTACCTCATCACACCACATGATACAAAAAGTAGGCAAATAATTGAATTCATACTAAAAAATAAACTACAACTAATATTCCAAAGAGTAAATAGAGCAAAATATATTAGGCACTGCAAAATCCCAATTAAAGAGGATCAAACTAGAGAGCCATCATCACCAAATAGGGTTACCTACCAATGAATCCTTCCTTGAAGGAGAATTGAATACCACTCATGGATATACTTGATGTTACCACCTAAATTGTACTTAATGATAAAAGCCATAATCCACAAGGTAAAAATCAAGGGGCCACTGTTAGAATAGTCATCAATGTCACCCCATTAATCTATCCTCTTCACTTTAGGCCGGTTCTCCACCGACTCAAGGGGGTTATCCCTAGTAGGATTACTAAGGACAAGCAATGAGGCACAAGGTGTTCAATTAAGAGAAGCCTTAGCAAAATAAAGTTTTGGTTTTTTTAGGATTATAAAATAGGCGACGAAGGAAGTAGAGATCAATGCCAAATCCAACAGGGGAAATGGAGTTGAGGTGAATCAAATTAAATGGCTTATGAGGTCAAGAAGAAACCATCTTAAGAATTGGTCTATTTCATTCAAGGATTAGGGGTTATAGATTAGAACAAAAAGGAATAGTAATCCTTCACCTAATCAAGATTAACAATGGAGGTCAAGGTTCAACAAGAAGGGATCATCATAGGAATAACCTTCACCAACAAGATCAATTATGGCTTGATAAACTTACTTGGTACTTTTTATAAGGATCCAAAGGAAAAACAAATCAAGGCACCAAATAATCACCAAACCAATAAAGGAAGAATGAAGGAATTACCCTAGAACGCCTTCCTTCTAAGTGGTAGATTTTACCCTTCAAATGGATCGACCTAGTTAGCTTATGGAAGACTTGAGCATTTCACCATTAACCCTTATGCACCAAATAAGAACCAAGACAGGGAAGTTTAATAATCGACAACGATCATCCACAAAGAAAGAACCAATTACACAACCATATGCTCTAAGAAAGATATGTCAATTAAGCTCCAAAAATCCAACCTTGAGTGATAATGAGGAAGGTCACCTCTTTATTTAGAGTGTTTCTCAACTTCCTTTACAACAAAATAACAATATCTCATGTGAGATCCTTGGATCTAGCCCAAGGAGGGATACAATAATGTTTTTCCTCAAACTATCTAGTCAAAGTACATAGAAAAAAATGTGGTGGTCAAGCCACATGCACAATGATCTAAAAAAAACAACCCAAAAAGAGAGGGATGTCTCCATCAACGAGGGAAGAAGATGAGTAAAGTGTGCAACATCTAGCCTCCAAAGGCCTCCAAAGAGGTAAATCCTCAACAAACTCCTCCAATCATGCAAGTAATCACTCCTAGGTCTCCTCTAGATATGGATGTAATGATCTCTAAGGTAACAAATCCCATAAATCATGAATAAAACCCTTCAAAAGGGGGGCAACCCTCTAAATCAACTTCAAAAGGACAAGTGTGAAGTCTTTGAGATGTAGTAATCCTCCTCGAATCATGTGATTCATTCCCTCAAGTAATGGAAGGGTCAAATAAGCCCACACATGCCAAATAGAAGCCCTAATGAGTGAGTAATGCATCCTACAAGGTGGGCGTCCCCTCAAATTAGGTGACATATGCCTCAAAATGTGCAAACAAGGTGATAGATCCAAAACCTTGGATGTGGCATGGCATGAGAAATTTTGGTACATTACGAATAGCTCAAAATAGTTTTGACCAATGCCTCGGGAACCTTAAATTGCCTCGAGATATGTGAAGATGCCTTGAGAACTGTGAACTACCTTAGGAACTGTAAAGATTTCCCAAAACTTGAATGAAGTCAATTACATGCTTGAACCCTAGGGTGCTTGACCAAATGGACTATGCATCATCAAGTGATACATCACATGATCAACCAATATGCAGTCAAACCCTCTAGCTCGATGTGATAAATGAAACTAAGCAAGTGGCCTAGTTGTCCAAGGCTCATAAAGATACAAGGGGTACTGAAGAAATTCACTAGGAGCATCCCTATGCCAAAATGAGGCGTAACACTTCCAACAACTCTTAGAAAATTGGCAATCCTAGAAGATATACTTCACCATATTGAAGTGATGGCAAACAAGGTAGAGACCATAAAAAATCCCACTCTTTGCCAACCTAACCTTAGAAGGGATCCCTTGATAAATCACAACTCATGCAAAGACTCACAAATTATAGGAAAGTTGAACAAATAAGACATTGTGTAGTCTACACATGAAGTTATCTTCTAGATCAACTAAAACCCATCTTTCATTAAGAAGTATAGGCTCTAACACATGTTGTTGATGCAACGTTGAAAAAATCCTCCATGAGTCATATTGATGTAGAGGTCGACCAAAAATCCACCCTCAATCCCTCCAATATGGTCTCAACATCGTAATATTAATTGTGTATATGTCCTCTTAGGGGATTATCCCAAAAAACTCCATAGTAGATGGCCTCTATAGTGGAATCAAGCCATACTCATGTGCCAAGGTACACTAATCTTTCCAAGAATGTGTTATTTTAACCTAGAAAATTTGCCAAACGAAAATACCCTTCTTACTCAAACTCTGAGCTTAGAAGGGAGGTAACTCTGTAATAGAAGTACCATGAGACCTCCAAATCCACGTATGGTGTCTCACCAAATCCCAACCTACTCGATTTCCCTCCATATTCCACCTAACTAGGCCTGAGATTGACTTCCACGTTGTCCAAATACTCTTAAAGATAATTGAACGAGAGACCTGGAACATGTGAGGGGAAGAAATATTATCACACAAATCAACCCCCCCCCCTCCCCCCCCTAACCGAACCTTTCCAACATGTTGATATGACATCAAACAATGCTAAAATAAAACCTACCAAGGACCAGTCCCCTCTAGGCACTATACCACCCTCTTAGCAAAAATAATGCTTCCCTGAGTGGAAACACCAATCAACCCTTGCCCTCCCTCATCCTTGCACATGAAACCCACATCCCAAGGGACTAAAGGAAGACCCCTCTCCCCAACATACTTTGACCACAATTAGGACCTCGAGGTTTTCTCCAAATGTTAAAATTGAGCCTGCTTGGTAGCCATCAAGATACATAATGAATGTGAGAAGCCCAAAGAATCCACCCGGCTACTGTCAATTTCCACCAAATTACAATTCCTTATCTTGCCAGACATGAAGCTTACTTTGAATTCGTTGAAGACACTAATACCACATAGCCGCTAGTGAGAGGCCTATTCCAAAAGGTATGCCTAGATGCCTCATAAATAACCATTGGTTGAACATAAGTGCATGATACATGAATCCAATCTAGGGGAGTGTCCAACCATACCAATCAAAATTGTATCTTATGATCACCAACCACAACTCCCAATGTTGAACATAAGATATCCAAACATGCATGAGTACCATCCACACAATTGTAGCAAGCTCACACAGAGAAAAGAGAGTCATCAAAAAAGTGATTGTTGACGATATTTGACCCATTGGGGAGAAATATGCCCCACACCTACCCTTGAATATGAGTAACCTCCAACAAGTAACCTAAGGCATCCATTGTCAAGACATATAGATAAGGGTCCAAGAGGCATCCATGGAAAATGTAACACACCTAACCCCCTAAGTAGTTTTTAAGGGAATGGGGTATTAAAACTTTTTTTCCCCTTAAACAACTCAAATCTCCCTTTCAATGATATCATTGTCTTCTACTTGTCAATATCTTTCCAACGACTGTATTTTTGGTCAAAATTGAGCTCCGGATCGAAAGTTATGGCTTCTCGAAGTATGGTCACTTTATTGCCATGCGTCACCCATGTGGCACTCTATCACATGTTTCTTCCTACGTGGTATTGACATGGATTTCCTGCTACATGCACCATGCTTCATGGCACGGATGTATCACACCTCAACCAATGTTTATCGGATAATTGTTGTCACCTTCCGTGGCTATCGTGATCCTCTCATTGGAGTGTTCCCATGACAGTTCACTCTGCACCCTACGACTACCGAGTCAGAAGGACAACTAGGGACTTGGCGATAGACAACTAGGGTTTTTCCGAAGTTCTACATCTATAGCTCATACTCTTAACATGTAACACCATCCCTGTAGGACACATGGAACTATTGCCACCAGAAACATGGCATTCATATTTTCCACAGAAGTTCACCTACATATGCTAAATCACCATGCCACGTGGCACCTTCTATGTTCTACACGTGGTACTATGTGCGTCATGACACGTGGCACCTCCCTCCTCCCCATTGTCCCCTAGGCCTTCGCCTAAAGATTGACAGTCCAAATCATCTGCGGATCCCTTGGACTAGACAGGTCGATGGTCTAGATTCCCTCTCGAAGTCTTCCTTTCGGAGTATATCTCCATGATCCACTTTGAAAGGCCCACTGCAATGGAGGGTCGAAATATCCAATCGAAGCTCCTCTGACCCTCATCGGATCAACAATCAGGGTTTCCCCTCAGACCTCCTCCTCAGATTTTATCACTGACATCCATTTCGAAAGGCACCTTTTTAAGGACAATATGGATCTACTCTCTGGAGATCTAACAACCAAGGTTTGGGGTGATTCCTTTAGGTCTCCCAACAACCACCTCGTATGACCCTTGGTCTTGGGCCACTCATAGGATGACACTTGTCACCCGCAATCCCCATTGGTTGCTGAGTTGGCGAGATACGTGGCACTCACATCATGACTCGATCATCTTCTTGCTTAGTCAAAAGACCATGACACATGGCATGACCGTAGTTTGACAGATGGTCCTCCACGTGGGCTTGACGTGGCGTGCACGTCATCACATAAGCACTTGGCCTACCCGTTCAGGTGATGACACTGGTCCTACCCGTACAATTCTAGTCATCAGGCTAGCACCTATGTCATCCCGATGCCACTTCTTTTTCGTCAAAACTCGCCATGGGGGCGACGAGGCCTGCGACATATCAACATATAGCATGCATTGCGACTGCTCTCCGATCAATGACCCATATTAATCCTCAAAGTACTCCCCTAGGATCCAATCCTTTCTAGTACCTACGATCACTCTGAATGGCCTCCTCCAAAGGACACGAGATTTCCTATCTCATGGATTTGATGATTTAGGTTTGACGACACCTACACTAGGGTACGATCTAACAAAGACTCCCCCTTGGTATTTCTGTCAATCATAGGATGACACGTGTTCCTTCTGGACATGTTGGCAGTCCTGGTCAGCATGACATGTCACGCTGACATCACCTCTTCTCATATTCTCGTTCAACATGACCCAAGATGATCTACGACATAGATTAATCATGGGTTATTCCCCAGTGGAAGGCCCAAACCGTTCCTTGGACTCCCTTTTCTAGAATGAATTCACTTCAACATCTAGTGTCATTCCAACCATGGAACTCCGACCTCATTCACCACGACGGATCTAACAGTCCATAATCTTCCACTGACACCCTCTGATAAATCAATGACCCTCGTTGATTTCAAAGTGCCTACTCCATGGGCTTCATATCTAGCTCTGATGGAGGGTTAGGATCTCACCATTCCTCCAGATCAACGGTCGAGATCAAATCTCACCCCATACTCCGACAAAGGACCCAGATTTAACCACCGTCCAAAATCAATGCCCATGATCCTCTAAAGCGAATTAAGGTTTTCCATTGTCTTAACTGTCAAATTAAGACTTAGCCACTTTCACGCAAGTATTTCTTTGAGTCCTTTAAAAGTCTTATCGAGTCTCAAGGATGCTCGTGCTTGTCCTAGGCACTCCATGGATTTCCCAGGGTATATATTCATATGAGAAAGATACAACAGTACATATAGTAGTCATGGTGTCTCTCTACTTGATTTATTTTGGAGATTCAAGTTATTTACCTTCTCGAACGACTGTATAAGTTCACATCCTTTCCACATTTACCAATCTCACAAGCCTTTTGTAGACATATACTTGTATTTATTTCACTGAGAAAAGAGAGACTGCTCGAATTCAAAAACACGATACTTCTTATGTAGATGTATAATTTATGCAAATACATGACCATGTCTAGAATTTCACAATCGAGTTTATAGACCATACATTTATATCCAAAATCATCATATTGCCCATTCAACCATTCATGCCTTCAAATAATTACACAGAAACACAACATGTTACTTATCTACAATTTTTGAGATATGTTGGCTACTATTGAAGGGTGGGCCGCTCTCCACCCAACCATAGGCAAGACTATGCTAAACTTTGCTACAACCAACCACCCTTGAGCCAAGGTATGATGCCATGAGAGGATTTCTGCAAGATTTTTCAGTGAGTTTCTACTAATTATGCTCTTCCTTGTTACCTAAACCAGAGATCCCCCTTTCTCTAATTCCAGCGCTATTGGTCTATGCCCATTTGTGTGTGTCCCCCCCTCCTATGTATGTCCTCCTCCTCTTTTCATGTAACCTTACCCAAGACCTTGTGGATCACATCAGAAGCTTCCTGATGGTACTTTGCCCATCGTTCCTTAATTCTCAAGGAGGCTACCCAACTACCATCTTGACTGGTAATCAAGTTTCTGGGGCAAAGGAAAATTCAGGGTCTGCATTGTTTTAATTTGACAAGGTATTTCTTGGCATGGTTATCTTAATCATTCATTTTCTCCCTCTTGCAGTATTCCTCTCATGGAATCGTAACCTGTCAAGGCCATCCCTTCGACAGTAGTTCAACATTTTCTCTGTTGCATTAATAATCAAATATCCACATTACAAAATAAATTAAGGTCCATTGTCTTCCCATGAACACATAATATATATTTTTATAGTTTGGTCATGATAATACTTATATTTACAGACTGGGGGAAATATGGGTGTTACATCAAATAGATCGACAACAAAATTTAGTGGGATAACGAGTTATTAATAGAGATAAATGTGAACACATTAGAGAACACATGTTTACCATGGCCACACACCACAGTCAAAATACCAAACAAGTTAACACCTCTATGATGAAGGCCCAATATATCTTACCATAAGCCTTGTCAAATTTAATTTTCAAAAAACCAAACCATTGCACGGACTCTCAAGCCCACTCTAAGGCTTCCCAAGAAAATATTACCATGTTTATAATAAATCAACCCTACACAAAACCTATCTACTCTTGATGAACTACCTTTCATGCCACTAAGAGAATTCATAAAGCTAATACTATAGCTATCATTATGTATGCAACAATGAGTGAGGTGATAGGCCTCCAACCCCCAATGGTCTCCACAATAAAATTCTTCAAAATAAGTTGGATAATACCTTGGTTGAGAGATTTAGTTAACATTATGAAAGAGAAGGCTTTAGCTGCCAAACAAAAAAAAAATCCCTAATAATGTCCCACGTGGTCTTGTAGAACTCATAAGGAAGACCATGTGGGTCGAGGGTTGCAAAAAACCCCTCTTTTGATAAGTCACTATCCAATCGGCTCCGGACACCACTAGAAACCTTGTGTAGGATAACTTTATAGCAAACATTCCTAGCATCCACCACATGATCTATTAAAGCATACAACAAAATTATTCTGAAAATGTCATCCAAACATACCTTTGACCTTTATTGGATCCTCTGCAAGAGATCCATCTACTTAATGTAGACCAAGAACATTGTTACAAACTACCTTTCTTTTCAAATAGTCAATTTACTAGAATTTGGATACCTCGTCCCCTTCCTTGATCCATTGTAGTATGGTGCGAATTATGGCACCCTGGTAATGCACTCTTGGTCATATGTGCCATCATCTCCAACTGAGTGACATCATCTTGAAGGACCACATTATGGAGATTCTCCTCAAGGAAAATTCCAATCTCCTCGAGTCTAAACCGATCATCCCACAACTCTTTTATCCTCTTGCAAACCATCATTCTCCCCCACCCTTTCATGAACTTAATCATGTTTCATACAATAGCCTTCCACCAAAGCAACCAACCCTGAGTCTCTATTGGTCATGGAAAAATATTCCAAACCCTCTGAACAAGGGCTCTAAAATCCTTCAACTCCAAATGAGATATCTTCAACTTAAAGAAAGTTGAGGGTGTAAAGTCAATTATGTTACCCACTAAGACAACTACTTGGATAGGAAAGTGATGTGAACTTGTAACATCCATCAAAACATCCACTACGTGAAGCTTTCCTGAAAAACAGATGTACTGATTGGGGCCATAAACATGATCTAACCAAACTTGTACCTAGTCCACAACCCTCCCCATATTTGGTCCAAGTGAACCATCTACTATACTTTGTCCCTTTTTGCTTCCAATAAGGGTTGAATACCATAAGAACAATCTTTCACTGTGACCAAGCTTGCTTCTTCACATTGTTATCGCGCAATCTGTACTTGCCCAAAGCCCAAGGAAAGTGAAAATAAGTGCTAGATGATATAAAATTGCAGCAGTTAATAAGTTTACAACAATAATTGATAAAATGTAACAACCGCAACAAATACTCCTCATAAAAGCTTGAAAATATAGCATTGACTAAGTAGTATGATAATAACGTATCATAAGCGATTTATGAAATGGTTAGCTAGCAATTAATGTTGAGTATGCAGAAAATTTGTTGCAATTAGATTGTTGTAGCAAACATTTATAACAACAACAAATAAGTTAGTGATCTAGGCTAAACTAAGGTTAGATATAGTTAGTAAAAGCTTAGGAGAAGAGTTTTTGAGTGTTTAATCAATCCTTCAATAAGAGAGAGGCAATAACTAGTGCCTTCTAGGTCTTATGGAGTCAAGTGGACGACTTCTTCTAAGGCTGCAAATCAGTTTGATAATGCACACAAGTATAAGAGGGAAATGCATAGGAGAAGTAGTAACTTAAGTCCCCCCTATGCGTTGACCTCAAGAGACAAGATGCTAGGGTGTAGGAAATTATAGGCCCTAACACCTTGCTCTCCTTAGGCTTCTTATGGAGTAAAACTTATGCAAAGATAACTAAGTCAAAATCCTCAGAGTGCTAGCAATTTAGGGCTCTAGGGTTTCACTAGTCACTAGATCAATTCAATGAAAATCTTGGCAAATAGAAAGTAAGAAAGTAGTAATTTAAGTTCCGTACTTCAAGCATTAAGTATACCATGCAATTTCATAATCTTGCATGAGAAAATAAAACCATACACAAACCATTCAATAGATGACAAAAAATGCAGATTTTACTTACTTGCACCAAGAATAATCATGAAAATACCATGGAAGATCACCATAAAAACATCCAAGTTGCAAAAAATAGCCTTATACAAGAGTGCGCCTCACAATTTCAGTCAATAGCCCTCACTAGGGTGAAAATTTCAGACCTGTTCTCTTTACGAGAAGTTGTGATGTGTAAAACGAGAGTACTTTATGTTTATTTATACAAAACTTTTGACCTTTATTAATTTTAGGTCAAAATAAGGCTGACCTGGCCAATTTACAATAAAATTCAAATTTAAGATAATTAAAATTAATTTGCATCTAAAGACACCTCCAAGGGTGACATCATGCCCTTCTAGGGTGACGTTGAGGCCCATAGGTGGAACGTTGAGCTAGAAATGTGGAGCGTTTGGCCTCCGGAAGCCCCATATGATGCCCACATGTGCCACCAGGCTCATAAATGCCTCCAAAATGAAAACCCTAGCTCTGGATGATGTCCAGGGTTATGATGGTGATGTCCAGGGCCCTCAACGGCTAAAGTCCATGTGGAAGAGCAAGGTCCCCCTTGGTCTAGGTCTGCTAGGGTGCCTCTCAAGGCAACGTCCTTCTTTTTCCCGGTGCAAGTCTTCATTTTCTTCTTACCCCTGGTTGGGGTTGCAATATCCATCTGTGGGCTTTAAGCCCCAATGAAGGTCTAAGCTAATCATTCCCTCATGTGTACATGTTCATCGCGCAAGGTCCTGCAGCATCAACAAGTATGCCCTCCAGGGGTACATAAGTCACAGGGATCATAGCATGTAAATCACGTCCCATAATTAAATTACCCAAACATGTGCATCAAACCCCTCTTAACCCAGACAAATTCTCAAAGATGTTATGCAATTTGAAAAGTTAGGTTTGGATAAGGTCTCAGGCTATCCTATTGGGATAACCTCTCTTAAGTTTGGGGTGTTTCCTAGGTGGGATCTAATCCAAATCATGTAAGTGTATGAGGTGGCATGGGGTAAGTATTTGGGCATGGGGTGTATGTAATAACAGGGAAATGTAAAGTCTTACCTGTGGGTGCCTTTGTAGAGGGCGAGTTTCTCCTTGTCATGAATGCAATTGTTTCCTAGCCCATCCATTGCCTTTCAATATTAGCTTTACTTATTTTGATATTTTCCTCTTGTGCTTTATGGGAATAGTTTAGGGTCGTTGTCTTGGCTTGATGACCATAGGTGACAACATTATCCACAAACATTTCATAGAAATGAGAAGGCTGGCTCATGATGAGACCCCCTTTTTCCTGGCTATACCACCAAGAGCCACTACCCTGGTTTGGTGACTAGATAGATGGTAGTGTCATACCCTTACATGCCCATGGTCATAATAGGTCGACTTGTGATGAGACCTCCTATCCATCAACTAATACCTTGAGTGTTTATGTATCTTATTGGTCCCCTTTTCTTACTAAGAAGATTTTCACTACTTTCTTGGGGATCCCTGGGCGAAGCGTCTCGAAGGTTTCAACTTTGGTTTTTAACTCTTTCCATCTACTTTTACCCTCTGGGCCTTTAGCCCCTTCTTCCCACGAGGTAAGGTATAACCCTTTCTAGTGTAGCCAATCCCAATGCCCAAACAAGGATAGGGGAGATGAAGGGAATAGAGAAGGAAAATGGTAATTATGGAGGGAAGGGATGATGACTTTTCACAGACCCACCCAGTAGCAACCCATCCTAAAGGGAAATCAACTTACTAGGGAACCATGTTACCCTTCAAGGTGTGAATGAGGCAAATAACATAATTTCCAAGAAAATATTTCTCGGGGATCCCTGAGCGAAGCATCTCGACGGTTTCAACTTTGGTTTTTAACTCTTGCAATCTACTTTTACCCTTTGGGCCTTTATCCCCTTCTTCCCATGAGGTAAGGTACAACCCTTCCTAGTGTAGCCAATCCCAATGCCCAAACAAGGATAGGGGAGATGAAGGGAATAAAGAAGGAAAATGGTAAGTATGGAGGGAAGGGATGATGACTTTTCATAGACCCACCCAGTAGCAACCCATCCTAAAGGGAAATAAACTTATCAGGGCACCATGTTACCCTTCCACATGTGAATGAGTCAAATAGCATAATTTCCAAGAAAACGTTATGAAATGAAGAAGGATTCAATACAACATATTCAAGTGCTTCAAAAATCAGAGTGATACATACCATGATACCCAAACTCATTACCTCATGGAGAAAGACTCACCGCTACTTTAGGACCAGGATGGTGGGATGGATACTGCTGCTGGTGATAAGTGGACTGCACTAAAGAAAAGAGGGGCCCTCTGGGGCCATTCTCAAGTTGTTTAGCTCTCGGTACTCCATGTCTAGGACCAGTGGGACTCGAGATGTGATCTCCTTAGTTATCCCTAGGCTAGGGGATAACACGCACTACTAATCACATTTCTTGCACCTCCTCCTTAATCACCCTCTCACCCTACCATGTTAAAATCCCCTCTAAGAATCCAATATGCATATGACAATGAAGAAGCCATCTAATCATAAAGTTGTTGAGGATTTGAACTGAGATTAGGTGCAGAGTGTGCACAAAGACCTAATAATTGATTGTGAGCAATGAAAATCACTCTTGCAGACTAATCCTTATGATCCATGCCATGATCCACTATAAAACGTTGTAAATAAGAAGAAAGGGAAAACACCACACCCCCACTACCTCGACAATGATTTGTAGCCTAGAACAAGCCATTTTGGCAATAAATAATACAATTACAAAGCTCAAAACCACTCGCTTTAACCTCCTAAATGAAGGTCACGTCTAGTTTGAATCTTTGCAACACACCATGTACAATATGCTTACTATTGTGAATTAACATCCCTCTTACATTTTAAGATAGTAGGGATAACTCCATTCTAAAGGAAGATGAAGCCTTAAACTATTAAATTGGTTATTCATCACAAATCCCTCCAAAGCGAGGGTACATTTGTCAAGCAAGTGAACCATTACATCCTTGTAAAATTTAACTCACATACTAGGGCTCGAATCCCCTTGACTTGTCCAAATGAGCTAGGGATGAAACTTCCTTCCATTTGATCGACTTCACTTGCCAACCTGCATCCACCTCCATTTTGTTCGTCACTAGATGAGTTGATCCTCCTATAATCACAAGGTTAATATTTTGGCTCTGTCGACATTGCACAACCACCAAAGAACCGTTAGCTTGGGTCACTAGCTACACCAATGGGTAACTATGTTTTTTCAAAGAGTCATAGCTTGAACCATCAAAGTGAGTACTTGTTGCCCCTTATCTAATTGACATCGAGGGGTCACTTCCCCCAACACCTTATCTCAAAGCCACTGAAGTACCACCTACCCCCAACCCTTGAGAAGCAAGGGTCGATGTGGTTGTACCCTCCTCACCCAACTAAAGTCTTAGGTGAGGAAAATCCTTGATAAGATGATACAAGGCCTAACATGAAAAGTATGCATTGGTAAATTTAAATATCGAACCATTTGTTGCTAAACTCCATCAATAGTGCACACAAAAATGAAAGGTGTAAGCATCTGCTTCAATTCCACCTCCACACACACTCTCAAATTAGCATGAAAGGAGTTGCATTAGTCATATGAAATGATAACCTTGGAAAATCTTTGAGGTGCCTTTGAGAAAACAAATCAACAAATGGATGCATGTATGTACGCAAAGCTAGAAAATCCAACCAAAGTGAGAAATGAGCCTGACCATGATCCTTTGGGTTGAAAGCCACCCTCTAGGACTTAACATAAGCAAGATACCCAAGAATATTCCATGTACCAAATTACAATGCAAGTCATGTTACTGCATAAAAATTAAACAAAAGACAACCATACATTGACCTCAAACCCCAATATGAATTTAAGGAGATTCCCTTAGCCTCCCAATTCAAAATACACCAACAATCAAAAGCTTCCTTATCCAACATTCTTCATACAAAAAAAACAAAATAACACCTCATGTTTCTAGACTATGGCACCCCTCAAAGTATTCCTTGTTTTTTGCAAGAAAAAGTTGAAATCATCTTGATATGACAAAGGCATGTTAACATTATTCACTAGGATCTATGAGGTTGGCTCAATATAAGGGCCATAACCCTGCAAATTCATACTAGGCTACAAAGGATATGTAGAAACAACACCCTTCTTCTCTCTAATATTTGGATCAACACTCACAATATTGAAAGAAGACTCTCTAAGATTCAAAGCAACCCCGAGATCCTCATGGGAAAGTTTACCTCTTCAATGCATAGTAGCTCGTTCCACTTGTTCAAATCAATCACCAAACAATTGCTTCCTTCAGCCAACCCAGTGTTTGTATCTTGGCTCAAACCCACCATGAAATCCTCCTCTGTGGCAACAACATTCCCCATTGAAGGAAGGGGTGGCCAATCCTCCCTGGTCTTACTCGAGCTGAAAACCCCAACCCCTGTAAACTAGGCATTCAACAACCTCACCACGTCAAGCATAGATATGTCACTATTGAAGTAATTTAATGCTAAATACTCTAAAGGAAGATGATTTTGCACCTTTTTTCAACACCATTAAACATTATATAGTCTCACAATTGATCCCCACGGTCTACCTACATTAAAAACTAGCTCCCCATCGACTCCTTAAAATCCTTGGGACATACACTTCTCCTCATCTTCGATCTATATGTTGTCTTTTTGTTTCCCATTGGTTGTATGATCTACTGCACCCGCCCATCTCGTACATCCTCTCTCCCCTACACGTGTGTCCTCTCCCCTGCATGTGTGTCCTCTCCTCACCATCACACTCTCCTCGATATTTGAAATGCTTGTACCTAGTAATCATTTTCTTCTCATTCACATAATAGAAAAATTACAATGTTGTCTTGAAGCGATTACAGTGGCTTCTCTCAAGATTTAAACTCTCTCCTAATCACTATCGCCACATTTTTCTTCCTTAAATTATAAATAAAAAATAATAAATTACCATCTCCACAAATTACCATGTTTTGGTACACTTTTTACACACCTTATCAATGTTTTGGCCTATTTTTTTTATTAATTACTTTTTATTAAAATTAAAAATCCTTTTTTTCTGAATTTAAAAAAAAAATTATTCACATTTTGTGATTGGCCCATACCACATTGATGGGACTAAATAGTCCTCGTGGAGGACAATATTATTTAACTATTTGTCATATTTTATAATTCATTTAAAAAATGATTAAAACTAAATTATACCATTGGTTACCCTGCAGGCTCACACTGCAGTTGATGCATTATGTTGTCTTCATTGCCTCTACATGCACTGCACAGTGGATGCTCTGTCCCATCATGTAGTCTTCACCGCCTCTGCTCCTCACCGTCTCGAAAGCCAAAGTCAGAGCGACTCCTTGGCTGTTATTGGGATATTATACAAATATGGAAGACACGATACATTCCGTGGAGAGGTATTTCAATAATCTCTTTGTTCAGTATTAGGAATCTTAGGAAACAGTGATTGAGTTCTTGAGATACTGGATTAAATGTTAATATTAATATCCAGTTGATGAATAAAATGACATCCCTTAGCCATGATATGGAACTAGGGGCAGATAAATATTTGGGTGTTGTAGATCCTAAGCATATAAAGCTAGGAAGCATAAAATACTACAAATATATTGGCTCGCTCACAACCCCTCCATGTACAGAGGGTGTTGTCTGGATAATTGTGAAGAAGGTACTTCATACATTGTATTTTTTCACGTAGGATAATTACAAATATATCCACTATAGACATACCTCTAAATTGTGACAATTTGGACTGTTCATGACCAAGATATTCCCAAAGGTGATTCCATAGGGAGTTGCAGCCGCCATCATTCTATCAACTGCATGTTCGGAGTTGCAAACACCATCATTCTCTCAACTACAGGGTCAAAAGATTTCTCCCATCTCTTTGAATTTATGACAGCTTGCAAAGAATAATTTGCAAATTTAATGCTGGGGTGAAAATGATAGTTGTCCAAAAGAAGAACTTAGAACAAATTTTGAAGGAATAGGAACAAGCAATGTCGTTGATGGGTACCTGGAACAATCCTCAAATGAGAAAAATCTTCATACACGAAAATAATTTGAGGGATGACGTGTCAACGCATGCCACATGCTACAGTGGGAGTGATGCTTATGGGACAATGGGTAAAGTTCTATAAATTTATATCTTTTGTTATATATTTCATATGTACTACAATAATTTTGTATGAACTAGGATCTCCTTTGTTTGTTTCGAGCCTAAATTTTTGGCTGTGCAAGAGGCGCGTGTGGATACAGTAATTTGTATAACCAAGGCTACGGAACCAATACTGCTGCTCTGAGCACTGCTCTATTCAACAATGCACTGAATTGCGACGCCTGCTATGAAATGAAATGTAACGACGATCCCAAATGGTGTTTATCGGGCACGATGACCGTCACAGTCATCAACTTCTGCCTGCCAAACAATGGTGTCCCCAACGATAATGGTAGATGGTGCAACCCACCACTGCAACACTTCGAAATGGCGGAGCCCGCTTATCAGAAGATCACCATGTATAGGAGTGGGATCATCCTTGTCCTCTACATAAGGTAATTCATTAACCCGTCATTTGTATAAGCTCATTGAATTCAAATTTACATATGCCAAACTAGTCATTTCCTCAGTCTTTCTCTCTCGCTACTAATTTCTAAGAGATTGACAATGCAAGATCCCTTGCTTGAGGAAGGGAGGGATTCGTTTCACCATGAATGGTCATTCATACTTCAACCTCGTGCTGTCAATTGGCTACAATTCTATGCAAACTCTACGACGATGCTGTCATTTTACCCTCTGGGTTGTCTCCTTTTGGGTGCCAACCAATTCTTGTATGGTAATCCGATCTTGTTTAGAGTTCACTCCTGACAACTTCTCATTGCTTATCAATGTAATATTCAAGACAACTCATGTGGCATTTGCTAGAACCTTGTTTCCAATCTTTGCATTAGAAGTTATCACTAGAGCAATGATTTCATGTTTTGAATGATTATGCTCTAAAACCTTGTGTGGAGGCGTCCATAGCTACGTGGTATTTCTTTCTAAATCCCTATGTGGAGCATTAGTGGTTGTGTGTGGAGGCGTCAATAGCTACGTGGTATTTCTTTCTAAATCCCTATGTGGAGCGTTAGTGGTTGCATTTGTTGCATGTGCATTGCTGAATGTATTTCTTTCTAGATCCATGTGTGGAGGCATCAATTGCTACATGCACCTTGCCAAGTGTATTTATTATTCCTTGTGCACCTCTTGTCCCACATGGATAGTTTAATGATTACTCTTTATTTATTTTATTACTACAATTTCGAATGCTAATTGGATGATTACTCTTTATATGTTTTCTTTTGATTTCCTTTTAAAAGTGATAGTTTCTTGTAATTTCAAATGAGAATGTTGACTTGACTTCTGAAATGAACTTCATATGTGAGTATTCAAACAAGTGCAACAGACTGCGATATATTGCCTCCGAAGATAATAAAAGAAATTTTACTCAAATCTATGTAAACTTACCGAGTTTCCTTTGCCTTTGAGGGTGTGCGAGTGCTTTTGCTCGTTCTTATAATTAAAATATGTCATTTAAAAAAACCTAAATTTATTTTGGTAAGTTATCATTGACCTATGAAATAAGACTTTTTTTTTTTTTAATCTTATTTTTCCAAATGTGTAGTTATGAAACCATTTTTAATTATTTTGGTAAGTTACCATTGACCTATGAAATAAGACTCTTTTTTTTAATTTTCTTTTCTTATTTTTCCAAATGTGTAGTTATGAAACCATTTTTAATTCTTTTGGTAAGTTAATTGATAACTACGGGGTTAGAAACCCAATGGATTTGGTGGCAGGCTTCCCATCCGTTTTGTTGGCAACGTGATTTGGCATACGGTTAAACTTGTCAGGACAATCTCTATGAACGCAAAACCTCCACTATACACTAAAAAATGTTGTTCAAAAAACCAACGACTTATGGAGACATATGATAGAAACGCTGGGCTCCAAAATAAATTTAGGTTTTTTTTTAAATGACATATTTTAATTATAGAAACGAGTTAAAGCACTCGCACACCCTCTAAGAGGAATGAGAAACCTCAAAAGAAAAGAAAACTCGGTAAGTTTACATAGATTTGAGTAAAATTTCTTTTATTATCTTTGGAGGCAATATATCGCAGCCTGCTGCACTTGTTTAATAGGTCAATGGATTCATTTCATGTCACTTGGTTTATATAGAATTGATGGGTAAAGTGTCTCCATTCAATGTGTTTTGGGAGTTGTGAAAGAGGGCTAATTCAATATGAACATATGTATGGTTTTTATTTTATATTTGTTATAAAATTATTTTATCAATAGAGTTGTACCTTATAACAAAGTGACACTCATATATAGTCATGTCAAAATTAATTTCAAACCTCGAATGAAGTGAAGGTTGCAATAACACTATCAATTTATTGACCAATCAGAGGTCATAAAAATACTAATTTTGTTATATTGAAAAATAATTTTTTTTATTTGTTATCTTCAACATTAAAATTTATACACATTTTTTAAGTCAACATAAAACTAATATGAAAGTCAATGCTAACTCATTGCTATATACTACCTCCGTGCCTTCAGCAGTGTAATAAAATGGTACCTTGAATTCCAAAAGATGTTGTGTATTATATTGCAAGCCAACTGTAAACTTTTTGTCATTCATGGTCTAGACCTACGAGGAAATCACTTTCAGAATTTGACTATGTTTTAGCATTGATGAATTTTCTCTAGAATACATTCAAGCATTGGTTATGCAATCTTATATGCAATCTTATAGTTAGGTTTTCATTCTCTGGCATTTAAACCTTGGGTCGGAAAAATATGCAATTTTCTTTCAACTTGATCGGAAAAATATGCAATCATTATTTCAATGCGGTATTTGCTTCACGAAATTGATTACAAGTTGAGGTTGTGTTCCAAATATCTTCTTTATTTTGAGTTGAAAGATTTTTATCATCATTATGATATTTCACGTATCTTTACATTTAAAGTCTCATTGTTTATAGTTCAATCTTTTTATATAAAACATGGTAGTAGAGGCATAGTTCATAGTTTATATGATAATATATTAATAGATATTGTATAAACGCATTAGTTATTAAATTGAAAATTAATATTTTTATATTTAAATATTGTTAAGAATTGGTATATGGTTTTTATAATAATTGTTATTAATAATTAATGTGTAAATATATTTTCATATGGGTATATGGTTTTTATAATATTTTTATTAATAATTAATGTGTAAATATCTTTTCATACGCTAATTATTTAACGTATTGTGTAATAGTTTATATAATTGTCTTGGGTAGCCTATTAGTTATATATCTACGATTTCTTTTCTTCCCTATACAATTACTTTGTTCATTATTTTTATTTATTATTTATTATTTATAAAGAAATTGATAAGTTAGATTTAACTTGGGACAAACTAATTAACCTCGTTGAAAAATAATTGCTTACATTGAAAGCAAAAACACAATGGCACGATGACTAATTTTATAACATTTCATATAAAACCATATATATGATGTAATTAACGACTTTATTTATGATATAATTAACTACTTCATACGGAGTGGCAGGGACTATCTTTCCAGAAGAAAATTTCCCAATATATTGATATATATAGTGTTTTCATTTACATAGTCAACTCTACAAAATGATCAGTCAAACTGAAGTAATAATTCTCCCAATGCCACCAGAAGTGTGTGGACTTTCTCAAGCATAGTAAATGCATCTATCTCTCAGATGAACGATAAGTATCCATCTTAGTCTATGTGAAAGCATCCAGGCCATAGCAAGAGCTCCCATAAAATAGAAAAAGAGTAGCTTCTTTTACATAGAAACAAAACATAAAATAAAGTTATCTATGTTCACGCCTAAGAGCTAGGGAAGATACAAAGAAAGTATCAAAAACTAAAACCAGGAAAAGAGTAATAGTCATTGTCCTTAGTAAAGTTGCAAGTTATATGAAGGAACTTCATGTCCTTCGATCTATTTGTTGTAGGTGATCAATCCTTCTGGAGATTTCAAGGCTTTTTTGGAGAGGGCATCAGCTATCATATTCTGCGCTCTGTATATGTGATCAAAACTGATGTTTTTGAACAATTTTTTTAAAGCCTAAATCCTGTTCATCCATCCTAGAAGGGCATAAGCATTTAAGTTCCCCCTGTCTTTTAGCCACTCAATTATTACTTTAGAGTCACCAAAAATATGTAATTGGTCTAGTCCCATTCAAACTGCCAATGATAAGGTCACCCATGCCCCTAAAAGTTCATCCCTAGGGATTAGCCACTACGTGGCTATCTCTCTTGTATTTTCTTATGGCTAAAGAAATCATGCTATCATATTTTTTTATCATGCATTTGTTCATTTTTTATATTCTTTGATTCCTTTGAGATATCTGAAGATCCTCTTTACTGCTAATACATGTAATTCCTTTGGTGCTGCTTGAAATCGTTCCACCTGTCCAACTGCTTGCATTACATCTGGTTTGGATGCTGTCACATATAGTAGGCTATCAATCATTGACCTATATTGCCTCTAATCTGTAGACTTTGAATTATCATCTTTGCTCAACTTACAAAAGGTTTGCATGGGAGTGATAACTGGTTTGCAATCTTCCATTCCAAACCTCTTTAACATTTCTCTGATATACTTGGTTTAAGAAATCAAAATTCCTTGGTTGCTTTGACGTATCTGAAGTCCCATAAATAAGGATAGTTCTCCAAGTAACGACATTTCAAATTCATTATGCACGTCTTTTGCAAATTTCTGGCTTAACTTGTCATCATCACTACCAAAAATAATATCATCAACATAAACTTCAATTAATAAAATATTACCTTGACTTACCTTGATGTAGAGGTTGCTATCTGCACTTCCTTTTCTGAACCCTGCCTGCTGCAGATACTTATCTAGTCTGGAGTACCATGCTCTAGGAGCCTGTTTTAGACCATACAAGGCCTTCTTTAATTTACACACATAGTCTGTATTCTCTGGCAACTGAAATCCTTCTAGTTGTTCAATGTAGACTTCTTCTTCAAGTTTCTCATTCAAAAAAGTTGATTTTACGTCCATCTGATATACTTTAACATTTTTGGAGCATGCATAAGCTAAAAGAAAACAGATTTCTTCCATTCTGGCAACTGGGGAAAATGTCTCTTCAAAGTCGATTCCTTGAATCTATGCATATCCTTTAGATACCAATCTATCTTTGTTCCTTGTAACCTATCCATCTTCATTCAATTTATTCCTGAAAACCCATTTTGTGCCGATCACATTCTTATTCTTTGGTCTTAGAACCAATTCCCAAGTGTCATTTTTCTCTATTTGATCCAATTCTTCATCCATGGCCTTATTCCAAAATTCATCCTTGCTGGCTTCTTCAAAACAGTTTGGTTCAATTGTAGATAAGAGTTCTAGGTGTGTTTGTTCTGGTGAACGTATTTTTCTTCTAGTCTCTACTCCTACATCTTTGTTTCCAATAATCTGATCTGAAGGATGATTCTTCTGTACTCGTTTGCTAGGTGTCTTTGGAGATACTTGTTGAACTTGCTCTTCTACTTCTGTCGGATTCTCTTCATCTTCATCTTCCTCTTCTTCTTATTTTTCA
>ML780686.1:553648-587862 GCA_009831015.1 Picea engelmannii | reverse complement strand
AGCATGGGTTCTCTTACTCCACAAAACGTCTTCCCGTGAGGGCTTTCACCATAAGGGGACCACTTTGGAGTTCATCCATATTTACTTCTTATCAACAATGAAAAAACAATAATGAGTCATATTTACATCAAACAATATTGGGTGCATTACCCAAACCTTTGTGCTACGGGTCTTTCTGCAAGGGTTGACATCAATGACAACCAACCTTAATCAACATTTGACCCCCACCTTCCTATCCTTCTATGTCATGATATTTTTTGTTATTTAACTAGAGGGATGGCATCCCTGTCCTTCTTTTTATCTTACAATAAGCATCACCGTCCTTATTTTTTTAAGAATGGATTTGTGGATCGTAGCTAAGGTCCCTGTCCTTTTTTTTATATCTTGCAAGAATTTAAACATCATCTTCCTTATTTTTTAAAGAATGGATATGGGGATCGTAGCTAAGGTCAACTAGTAGACCAATATCACTTCTAAACACCTTCTAAGACTATTTAAAGTTCAATCTACCTCCAATAGATATCCATATGTTATACCATGACTTAATTATTTTATCAACCTTTTCAACAATTCACATCCAGTGTTTTGTGTTGTAATCATTTGCTTTGAAGGGGTATCCTAGGTATTTCATTTTGTCCTGAAAATATTTTATTTGCAGAGGAATAATTTCATTGATTCCTACTACTTTAGCATTTTTCAATCTATGGCATGTGAACGTAGATTTTTGGAAGTTAGTATGCATTCATGTAGCTTTACAATATAGATGCAAGCTTTGTGCATGGCTTTAGCTTCTCTTGTAGAACCATTGTCGAATAAGAGAATGCCATATACAAATAGTAGCTCCGAGATAGTGTAACCTCTATCTATTCTAACTCCTTTTATTTTCCCTTCTTGTTTCAGGCTATCCATTAACTTGTTCAAACCTCCAACTACCAAAAGAAATAATAGTGGAGGTAGTAGACATCCTTGCCTTAAGGCCCTCGAGGGTTTGAATATTTGGGTAGTTGCTCCATTTATTAGAACAACATAGGAAAGGGACAAATAACAAACATCGATCCAATTAATATCCTTTAAATTGAATCCTCATATGCATCATAAGTAGTCTCATTTATGTCTAGTCAACCTTATCGTATGCCTTATATAAGTCTAGTTTCATGATAAAAGCAAGCATATTTTTGGTGGAGTGTAGTGTTTCTTCTGCCATCCTTGCTACATCAAATATTAGTTTTTGTTCCAAGAACCTAAATTGTTCACTTGAAAAGAATTTGGATAATATGGGTTTTAGTCTTTTTTTAGATTAATTTTATTATCATCTTATGTAAGCAATTGCATAGTGAAATTTGTCTAAATGATTCAAAGGTAGGAGGATTATCTACATTGGAGATATTTGTCACAAAATTGAAATTGAAGGGACAATAGATCTTTCTCAATCTCCTGGATTTCTCAACCATAAATAATAGATCCTTGCATAACACCTCATAAAAGATTCTAAAGAGCCCCATGGGCCATCCATCTGATCCAATAACCTTGTCTCATTGAAAAGAATTCATGGGTTCCTTTAGTTCATCTACTTGAACTAGAGTTAGGATGTTTTTATTTTGTTCCTCATTAATCAACCTATTAAACTCATATACAACAACTAGGATCTACCAAGGTTTACCTGTCTAGGAGCCTTGTATATTTCCTTATGGTGTTCCAAGGCAATCTCTGGAATGCCTTCATGACCTATGAGTACATCTCCATTCTTTTCACAAATCTTCTAGATAGTGATCTGGATTGGATCATTATATTATCTGTCATCTATCTCAATGCTTTTAGAGTGGAAACATTTGGAGGAATCATCTTTACGTGCCATTTTACTGGCAGGTCCCAGTTTGGAAAATTCGGGTTTGAAACCTTTTAGAGCCATTTTGAGGCATTAAACGACAATTTTTGGGATTTCTGTGTTTGAAACTTGACTGCATGCCCTTGAATATATTCTACACTTCGACAGATTTCCAATGGTGTGTCAAACGCCTTAATCGAAGTTTGCATGTGAAAGTTATGCCTTGCACAAGTTGACCTACCATGTTCACCACCATGGTATGAGAGGATGCCATGTCAACCCATGCTACTCACACATATGGGGCTAGCCACATATGGAATTTCAAGAACATTCTAGAATGTCCAAAACCTTATCGCAATCGAGGGTTGAGAAAGTCAAAACCATTCTCAAATCACCTATGTGTTTATGTGTGCTCCCATTGAAGCAAAAAAAATTATTGATTGATTGATGGGTCAAGTCATCTCATCCCATATTATCTATATTGATGTAAAGGCACATCAACTTGGATATTCACATAATGAGTCAATCAAGAGTCTCTCTCTCTCATAAGGAAGTTCAAGCAATTCTATCTCCTTGATTTTTTGAATGCCTATACCCTTTCCTGAACATTTGTAGAAGCATTAGCCATGATGTTCGGGCAATTCTATCTCCTTGATTTTTTGAATGCCTATACCCATTTGTAGAAGCTCACCTAGTCTATTGATCCTATCCATGGTGATATAACCATGATGTTTAGTATTTCCCAATTCTTTGCTATGAAACAAGGCTGCGTGGCAGCGCAGTCCCTGCCAACGAGGTTAGAAAGCAAATTGTGGAAAATGAGGTTGAATTGTAAGTGAAATGGTGTTGGGTGCAAAATGTATATTACGGAAATGTTGTGTGCAACATGTATATCATGGAAATGTTGGTTGGCAGGCAGAGCACCATCTATTTTTGGAAAGTATATAGCAAACCTATTTTTTTTGAAAGTATATAACAAAGTAAAAATTTGTTTACAGTGGAAGAATAAATTTGGAAATTTAAATGCTTTTTCCATATGGAATGGTGAAAGATAAAAATATACGATGACATAAAATTAATAGGAGATAAGAAATATAAAAATTTAAATGCATTTGTGAACATGGGGTATAAGTAAATGACGGTTGCATTGTTGAGTAAATGCATTTGCCATACAGAGTGCTGAAGGACAAGAATAAAAGTCTGTAACATATTAAAAATTAAATGCATTTGTCATACAGATTGGTGAAAGATAAGAATAGAGTCTGTAACATGTAAAAATTTAAATGCATTTTTATTTGAAATATGTCAAAAAATAAAAGTTTGTCACATACTACTGGAAATTTTGAAATATACAAAAAAATTAAAGTATGTTACAGATAAACCAGAATTTCAATGCGTTTTTCATGTAGACTGGGATTGGGGCTCCCGCGGACCATTAGAGAAATATGTACAAGAAACGGGATTGTAGAAAGAAGATGTGCAATAGCTACAAAAGAAAATAAATGGAAAGGTATACGTGTTTGCCTATACATCTGCATTTAAGAAACTGGAATAACTGGGTTGATAAACAAAGAAGGATGCGATGACTAAACTTACAGTGAGGGTACATATGAGCCCTTTGACTATTTTCTTGTGGATGTCGTTTCATTGATGTCGCCGACGACTGCGGTTTCAAGGATGTCCTCCAGGGCTGTTGGAATGTTGGCAACTGCCTGTTGCCTTTCGTCGGTGGCCTGTTTCAATTGCCTTTCGAGCCATTCTTCAATGTAGCCTTTCATTGGTGTGACGTTGATCTCATTCCATATTTTTATGTTGAAAAGATCGTTTTCTAATTTCGGAAGTTGATAGAGAGATTAGAGAGAGCCTCATGAATTTTCTCATTCTATATTGCATATTTGACTAGCCAGTCGTGGACGTGCGCTTGATTAAATTGAAGGATGATGTAAAACTTTTGTAGAGACAAGGTCTTAAACATATCAACCTATTTATCGAACTCTTTCCTGGTTAAGGGCAAGCAGTTTGCGATTAAGTGGGGGTATTGGAAGTCGTAGGTTTTCCCGGCTAAGTCTATATTTGATAGTTTTGTGAATGATATATCTTTCTTCGATATGGCTTGTTTACATGACTGAACAATCAGATGCAGGTTCTTTATTTTTTCTTTCCAACATGCATTCAATTGGCCGATGCAGTTTTTGGATGGAAGATCTTCTTCTCTTCCTTTTGTTTCTGTCATATTGTTGACAATCTTTCCAAAAGGGATGACCATTTTTGAAAATAAATTTTCTTCATCTTTTAATTCGGCCTGCAAAAGCTAGAGCAAGCTATGTGCCCTGGTTCCAAGGGAAGTGATGGTTTGTGATATTTTCCACACCTCGGTAACCAATTCCACTCTTTTTTTGATATTGTTCTCCACATATCCTTTACAGGATGCGAGCAGGGTGGAGGATGCTTTTACATTAGGTGCAGGGGTGTTAAGCATGGCTATTGCCAAAGGATTGACAAGCGATGGCATAAGAATGAAAGCGTCTTCCAATTTCTTGATTCGGTCCTTTAGTCTGACATTCTCGGTCTCGATGCCTCCAATGGAATCATGAAGTGCTTCTCCGATCGTGGTGTGAAGTTGACATATTTGGGACGGCCTCATGTTGGCAACATCAACCTCTGAACGAGATTTTCCTTTCTTATTTTTAACATTTTTTTCCTGAATTATCAATTTTTTGTTCCGCCTATCAAAAAAGCGCTCTGGAACACGAATGATTCATCTTCGTCAAAATTTTCGGTAACAGATATGTCCATTGGATGGCTATGGTGGATGGCGTGTCCGGGCTGATCAAGGAAGCAGATCATGGTATGCAGATCAGTGTCAAGTTCCATGTTCTCACTCTGAAATTTCGGCTCTTCCGCCTGCTCCACATTTTTTTTTCTCTTCTTCTCTACTGGAAGTTTGTGAGAACTATCAATTTTAGACTGAGGAGGGTCGTTATCTGCTCCTCCGTTTGAAGAACTCTGGGTTTCTTTGTTGCTGTGATGGGCCATTGGAGCGATGCTCCGATATGTCATACTTTTTTGAGTGGTATTTGTGGATTGAACACTCTTGTGCATGTACAATTTAGTGCAGCTTTACACTGTCTCTACCTCGTCGACATTAGAGGCAGGACCGTTTTCACCACTGTCTCTGTTTTTGGGCAGGTGTTTATTTACAAAACAATCGTCGAGGCCAAGTGTTTGTAAATGTTGTCTAAAAATATCATAGGGGTCGAATCCTCTTATGTATTTAGCATATCTCAGGTTGGAGATTCTAGAATGTGTTGCGAAATCGTCAATTTTGTTGACATTTTTCAACACGAACTCCCCCATTTTCCAAGGCAGAGGAATGAACTATTTTTTTTTCTTCCTTTGGAACAGATGGAACCAGTAGCTGTATTGACGTGCTACTTCTGTGACAAACTTTATGTCCATAATGTGACATGGAAGGAGATCAGGTTGTTTCGTGGAGCTAAAAATTCTTATGACAACTTAATTATCCAAATGCTCGAGTGTCTCCTTCTTGTCCAAAAAACTAGCTGCCTGTTTCGATATGTGGGGAGCATCTTCTCCTAACAACAAAACTTTGAAAACAGACGAGAAGCCATTAAAAACCTCATAAAAATAGTGGGAATCCTTGTGCTTCCACAAGGCCTGGTACCAGAACGTTACTGGGTGGAATTCGCAGTTGACATTCTTGGACAAAGACAGTTGCGGAAACCGACGAGAATGTGCTATTGCAAAAAATAAATAGGATGGCATGTAAAATTTCTTTTCCCTTTTGTAGCTTGACAATTGGGAAGATATTTCATGGGAAATTAACCTACCCCAATAAAAAATGGCTTGTTCGTTGACTGTGAAATACAAAATATAAAGAGCCATGCGGGAAACAGTAGTTGTGGACTCTTGTTGCATTATTCTTGTAAACAACCAGGCAATTTTGCGAAATGGATTTATAAATGAACTAACCTACATGCTTGTAATATCTTCAGGAACTAGATTCAAGTTTTCCAAAAAAAGGGGCAAGAGGTCCAATCCATTATTATGCTTTGCTAGGAATTGTTTGTAATCTTCTCCTCTAAACTTCAATGTTGGCTCTAACAATTTCAGCATCTGGCGGAAGACTTGAGGTGACAAAGAAACATAAGAGCAATCCTGTAGTGGAATAATTCTTTTCTCTGGAATAAATTTATCGACGCACCAAGAGACCAGGTCCTTACAGTCAAAAACCTCAGGCACACAACCTGCATGAGCAATCCCGTAGGTCCAAATTACTTGGTTCTCTGCGACAGAGGTTGAGTAATAAGAAAATTCCCTGGACCAATGGAAGTTCTGGTCCTTGCACCCGAAGATGTTCATTGTATCTCCACAAAATTGTTGTCGAGCTGATGCCATAGGTTTATGAGAAGGTTGCTTTGCTACAGATGATGGTTTAAATGAACAGTTAGAGCCAATAACATAACTTTTCAGTAAATCTTGGTTAAATGATTATGAATGGGAAAGCTCCTCGAGCCTTTTGCTGTTTAATAACAATCTCTATTGCTGGTGCATGATGAACTGTTAGTAGTAAAGTTTATTTATTACATATTTAGAAATGCGAAGGTGGCAGGTACAATGAAGAGCAATTAAGGAATGGAGGTTTCGTGAACGTGCGAAGGCCATGCCTTGTGAACGAGATTTCATGATTTTGAAATGAACACTCAGAAGGGATACTATAATCCCCTCGCAAATTTTGGTTTAATACGCATCAATATGAGATGTCCTCGAGCCTTTCGCCCATCAATGACAATCTATACGGTTTCTGCATGATGGCATGTTAGAATTAAATGCCAATAGTTCCATATTTAGAAACAAGATATATATATAAAACTTTTTATTTTCTTTTATTATAGACAAGTGCGAAGGTGATGGAATTGACGGAGAGCAAGGAAAGAATGGCAAGCTCTGAAAAGCCATGAGACAAAATTCAAAAAAGGGTTATGGGGATAGTTAGGACAACCGAGTGTTGCACGATCAAATTCCATGTTTCAGAATTTTTAAGTGCAAAATGTGTAAAATGGAAGAGATCACGATGGGGCAGTTCAGCGGCCGCTTTGTATATTTGCGGAATTCCAGCAAAGTGGCTAAGCATGGAATAGGGAAATTGCTAATTGCATGCGTAGCAATAAGATCTTAAATATAATTTCGAACTACTAATTGAAAAGGGGCACGAGCACCGGAAACAACGACTACGAATTGAATATTTCTTCAACCCGCCAAATCAACGATCCGCCAAAGAAATTTGAACAAATGGCAAAGTATGGAAAGCGAACAGATGGGCTTCAAAATGGGGTGACAATAGTTCCACTAAATATGCAAGGACCTAACGGTTAAATTGTATTTCTTAGAAGTTTTCAGTGAAAAAATGTGCACCACGGAAGAGGGCATGATAGGTGGACCGTAATATGGAAGAGGGTATGATCTAAGAACAGTTGCAAATTCATATGTCGCGGAAGTGACGATACTGTTCGCAGGCCATGGAACAACATAAGTCCAATGTAGACATCATCTAGCGGGAATTCGCGGTTGGAGAAGTTTTCGGGTATGGAATGGGGAGGCGTTCAGTATGTGTCGCGATAAAAGAGCACGAGTGCAGCTGTGAACCCGCAACACCGCCCACACGCTGAGCAATGTTGACCCGACCAACGCACAAGTTCGTCTGTCAATTTGTATATCGCGGAACTTAGGGTGCCAGTTGTGGGACATGGAACAATAGAGGGTCAATTTAAAGAAAGAGGAAGCGGTTGTTGGAAACACGTGTATTTGCGAAGTTGCGGAGCAAGGCATTTTCGGGAGAAAAACGATTAAGTAACTAGGAAGAGAAACTAGAGGGAATAAAAGAGTGGGAAAATAGAAAGGCGGAAGGCAATTTTTGTAAGGGCGAATTTGTTTCAAAGAAGCCCCATTGTTGCAAAACCATGATGTTCTACTAATTGTCAGCAAATGCGTTGTTGAAAATTAGATTTTATTGCAACGTGCCCGTGTAACTATGTTCTTGATACATTGTTCGATGACTGTAACATATTAACTTAACTACTAAACTTCATTTTCTACTAATTGTCAGCAAATTGTTTGTTGAAGATTAGATTTTATTGGAATGTGTGAGTGTACTTGTGTTCTTCATACACTCTTCCATGAGTGCAACATATTAACTCAAGTATTACAATTCTTCCATTATGGGTTGTTAGCATTAAAACTTAATAATTGCATGTCTAGAAACAAGAATAACGATTTTGCTGCAACATTGTACATTGGTATTGCTATGTTCTATCTGCATTACAAATAGAATTGAACGTTGGTTTGAAACTATGTAATCCATTTTTTGTTTGCATAAAAAACTAGTGGATTCAGACAGTACATTGGCATATAATTCTTAGATGTTCCATCTTAGAAAATATAAGCTATGTAAATACAATATCGAAGAAGCACGAGAGAACCGAACCATGCCAGTTAGAACATGCATTAAAGCCAGAAAAGAGGCAACAACGAAGAGTCGAAGGCAAACATTTTTTAATAGCAAATCCATTTAAAAAAATAAGAAAAACAACAAGAATTGTACATCTATCCTTGGAGATTGGACCCAGTTCTTCGGGCCAAAACATTGAAGGTATCTGCGAGAAATATAGGCACAGGATCCGCAGTATGCAAGATCTTTGCAGTTTTATCCTCGATGAATCATCCTGTGCTGAAATTGATATTTTTCACAAGCTTTCCCCGAGGAAGAAGATGAAAATGGTTGCAGGGCGAGTGGAATAGCCCTTAGTTGAAACTGCCTCTGCATAGTCCAAAAAAATTCAGTAGCACAACTTGCATGTGCAATTCCAGAGGCTCGAATTAGTCCATTCTGGGCAGAAGGAGATGACTAGTAGGAAAATGCCTTGTGACAGTGAGAGTTTTGCACCTGATTCCCGAAGATGTTAATCAATTATTTTTTGGCTTGAAATATATCTCTGGGAGCATCAACATATCATTGCTTTACAGTGAAACTCTTCCGCCCAGAACAAACTAATTTGGAAATTTGGAATTCCTACTTTCACGCTGCAAAGTGGCTATTGCGTTCATTGTCGGTTTCTTTTCTGAAACTCCTTTTGGTGCTGTCATCACCGCCATCACCAAGCCGAGAATTTCCATTCGTTATGGTTGATTTTAATTTGGGCGCAAGAGTGGGAAGATTCTCTGCATTGCCATCATCCATTGTCATATCATCGTCCATTAAATCATCTTCTTCCAACTCAGAATTCATGGCATCAACTTCTCTGATAGCCATGAATGCAAATGAGCAGGTTCTCTGAGAAGCCAGGGTTGCGATGGAATTTTTTGGCTTGAAATATATCTCTCAGTGTACCAAGGGACCATCTCCTTGTTTTCTCCTGGGTGGAGGGAGATGAATAGTAAGAATATTGCCTGGAATAGTGGAACCTATGGCCATTTTTCCCCAATGTGTTTATTGTGTGTAGAGAGAACTGCTGCCATAAGTTATTAAGAATTTTCGTTTGCTCGAGACAATGTTTGAAATGAAAATCAGGGAGGAATAATATAACCCTCCACAAATTATGGTTTAATGCGTATCAATGAAATATCTCCTCGAGCCTTTCGCTGATCAATGATAGTTTCCAGGGTTCGTGCGGAATGGATTGTCACCATCACAGCTCACTAATTGCACAATTAGAAAAAAAGTACGAAGGTGGTGGTGACGACGAAAAGAGATTAAGAATTAGAAATTTCTTGGAAGCACCAACCCGCCTACACAAAAAAAGAAGAAGATTGCATCGCCTTTCAAATGAATACTTGGAAAGGATAACATACTTATGCACAAATCTTAGTTTAATTCGTAGTAATGATAAATCTTCTCCGAATTTTCGGACATTAATGACAATCTTAATGGTTCTTGCAGAATGGCTACTAGCATTAAAGTTTAATTATTGCATATCTGGAAACAAGTACAAAGGCAGCGGTGATGGCGAAATTGATTCCAAGAAATAGCAAAGTATGGAAAGCCGTCGAGAGGGTTACAAAAGAAAAATGACAGAAGATATAGCTAGGAAACGTGAAGGCCCGATGTTCATATTGCATCTCAGTGACATATATCGACCGTCAATTAGTATGTCGCAAAATTTGTAAATTGACAAGCGGACCTGCAACCTAGCTGGGTCAACATTGCACTTTCATTGTTCTGTGTCCTCCAAATAGCACTCGAAGTTCCGCGATATACAGATTGACAGATGGAATCAAGGGCTGGCGGGTTCAAGTTTGCCATTGTTTAGGGATGGCAATCACTATCAACTATCTAACATATCTAAAAACATTATTTTCAATACTAAATTATTAATATTACATATTGATATTGCATAATTTTACTAAACGAGAAAGTTTGTACAATCTGGTCGAGCGAGTTATTTAAAAACTTTGCGAACAATACATAGTAGACATGTACTTTTATAAAGTATGGACATGAGATTTTATAGAGCATATGCAGATCCCTCATTGCATACTTAGGCACTTTTTCGATTGCGGGTTCTCGACCTAGCGGGCTGAAAATTGAGCCTCTATTGTTCTGTGTCCTACAAATAACACCCACACTTACGTGATATACAAATAGACAGGCGGACTTGCAAGTTGGTTGGTTGAATGTTGCACTTTTATTGTCCCGTAGCGATTCCATATTAATTCCATACTTAGCCAGTTTTTTGGATTGGGGGCTCTCGGGTTGGTGGGCAAAAAATTGGGCCTCTATTGTTTCGCGGTCTACAAATACCACCAAAAATTCCACAATATACAAATTCAGAAGCGGACCTGCGGTAAATTATTACTATTAAATATTGATATTGCAAAATTTAATTAGACGAGAAAGTTTGTACAATCTGGTTGGCCGAGTGATATAAAAGTATGCAGACAAACGAGCAATGCATAGTAAACATGTTCTTTTATAAAGTATGGACATGAGATTTTATAGAACATATGTGAATGCCTCATTCCATACTTAGGCAGTTTTTGGATAGCGGGTTCGAAGCCCGACGGGCTGAAAATTGAATATCTATTGTTCTATGTCCTACAAATGGCACCTACACTTCCGCGATATGCAAATTGACAGACGGACTTGCGGAGAGGAGTCTATATAAATTATGGAAATGAGATTTTATAGAGCATATGCGGATCCCTCATTCCATACTTAGGCACTTTTTGGATCACGGGTTCGCGGCTTGGCGGGCTGAAAATAGAGTCTATTGTTCTGTGTCCTACAAATAGCACCTAGACTTCCGCGATACACAAATTGATAGGACCTACGGGATGCACGGAATGAACAATACATAGTAGACATGTACCTTTATAAAGTATGGACATGAGATTTTATAGCATATGCAGATCCCTCATTCCATACTTAGGCACTTTTTTTATTGCGGGTTCTCGGCTCGGCGGGGTGAAAATTGAGCCTCTATTGTTCCGTGTCCTACAAATAGCACCCACACTTCCGCGATATAAAAATAGACAGGCGGACTTGTGGGTTGGTTGGTTGAACATTGCACTTTTCTTGTCTCGTAGAGTTCCGTATTAATTCCATATTTAGCCAGTTTTTTGGATCGGGGGCTCTCAGGCTGGCGGGCAAAAAAAATGGGCGTCTATTGTTTTGCGGTCTACAAATACCACCCAGAATTCCACGATATACAAATTCAGAAGCGGACCTGTGGTAAATTATTACTGTTAAATATTGATATTACAAAATTTAATTAGACGAGAAAGTTTGTACAATCTGGTTGGCTGAGTGATATAAAAGTATTCAGACAAACGAGCAATACATAGTAAACATGTGCTTTTATAAAGTATGGACATGAGATTTTATACAACATATGCGAATGCCTCATTCCATACTTGGGCAGTTTTTGGATGGCGGGCTGAAAATTGAATATCTATTGTTCCGTGTCCTACAAATAACACATACACTTCCGCGATATACAAATTGACAGGTGGACTTGCGGAGATGAGTCTATATAAAGTATGGACATGAGATTTTATAAAGCATATGCAGATCCCTCATTCCATACTTCGAAACTTTTTCGATCGCGGGTTCGCGGCCTGGGGGGCTAAAAATAGAGTCTCTATTGTTCCGTGTCCTACAAATAGCACCCAGACTTCCACGATATACAAATTGACAGGAGGACATACGGGCTGCACGGATCCCTCATTCCATACTTGGGCACTTTTTGCATCGCTGGTTTGCGGCCTGGCGGGCTAAAAATTGAGTATTTATTGTTCTGTGTCCTACAAATAGCACCTAGGTTTTGGCGATATACAAATTGACAGGCACACTTGTGGACATGAGTCTAAATGAAGTATGGACATGAGATTTTATAGAGCATATGTGGATCCCCCATTCCATACTTGGGCACTTTTTGGATCACGGGTTCACGGTCTGGCGGGCTGAAAATACAGTCTCTATTGTTTCGTGTCCTACAAATACCACCCAGACTTCCATGATATACAAATTGACAGGAGGACTTGCAGACTGCTTTGCTAAACATCACATTTTTATCGTTCCGTAACGATCCCATACTAATTCCATATTTAGCCACTTTTTTTGATCCGGGGCTCTCGGACTGGCTGACTGAACATTGCACTTTTATTGTTCCGTATCCTCCAAATAACACTCAGACTTCCGCGATATGCAGATTCATAGATGGACTCGAGGGCTGGTAGGTTCAAATTTGCCATTATTTACAGATGGAAATCTCTATCAACTATCCAATATATCAAAAAGCATTATTTTCAATACTAAATTATTAATATTACATATTGATATTGCAGAATTTAAGCAGAGGACAAAGTTTGTCCATTTTGGTGGACCGATTGATATAAAAGTTTTTCGACAAACAAGAAATACATAGTAAACAGACACATTTATAAACTATGGACATGAGATTTTATAGAGCATATGCCCATTCCTTTTTCCATACTTAGGTACTTTTTAGATTGCGGGTTTGTGGCTTGGCGGGATGAAAATCGAGCTTTTATTGTTCCATGCCCTACAAATAGCACCCAGACTTCTGCGATATACAAATTGACAGTTATACAAATTGACAGGCATACTCGGGCTGGTTGACTGAACATTGCACTTTTACTATCCCCTAGCGATCCCGTATGAATTCCATATTTAGCCATTTTTTTGATTGTGGGCTCTGGTGTTGGCGGGCTAAAATTGGGCCTCTATTATTCTGCGCTGTGAAAATACCACTCATAATTCCGCGATATAGAAATTGACAAGCGGACCTGCGAGCTGGCTGGCTCAACATTGCAGTTTCATTGTTCCCTGTCCTCCAAATAGCACTCGAAGTTCCGTGATATACAAATGGACTTGAGGGCTGGCGGGTTCAAGTTTGCTATTGTTTACAGATGCTAATCCCTATCAACTATCTAAAATATCTAAAAACATTATTTTCAATACTAAATTATTAATATTAAATTTTGATATTGCAGAATTTAATTAGACGAGAAAGTTTGTACAATCTGGTCGGGCGAATGATATAAAAGTTTTCCGACAAATGACCAATACATAGTAAACATATAATTTAGAAAGCATGGACGAGATTTTATAGAGCATATGTGGATCCCTGGTTCCATACTTGGGCACTTTTTTATCGTGCGTTCTCAGTCTGGCGAGCTGAAATTTGAGCCTCTTTTGTTTCGTGTTCTGCAAATATCACCCAAACTTCCGCAATATACAAATTGACACGCGGACTTGCGGACTCCATGTCTGGTGGGTTCAAGATTGCAATTGTTTAGGGACGCTCATCCTATCTAACTTTATCTAAAAACATTATTTTCAAATACTAAATTATTAATATTAACTATCCATATTGTACAAGTGAATTACATTAAATTATTAAAGTGTTAAATCGTATATTTAAAAAAAAAGGAAGCAAACAAAAGAAAGTTTTTTTAAAATTCTATCGCCGCAAGCATAACAAGGACCAATTTGAATTTTAAGGCCCTCTTGTTCATATGATAACACAATTGCACTTGGCACATTATATATTCTTTGATTTCAAATTATTAGAGGATATTAATTTTGCCAAGTTCATCGAATAAGCAAAAATGCCAAAACAACGACCAATTTGAATTTTAAGAGCCTCTTGTTACTATGATTGGACAGTTGCACTTCACACACTATATATTCGTTGATTTCAAAATATTTCAGAACAACAATTTTACCAAGTTCATCGATCAAGGAAATCTGTTAAAGCAAGCCACATAGTACATTTGCGTTACAACACCATAGAAATTATCAGGCAAATGTGCGGGCCAGCTGGCTAAAAAATTCAATTATAATGTTCCATGTCCTCCAAAGAATAGTTGCAGTTCCACGGTATACAAATTTACAGACAAAGCGGATAAGTAAGAACCAACCATACTTTAAATAGACCGCAAGCAAGTTCCCAGAAGGTTCCATAGAATTGAAACCATCGACCTTTGCACCAAACAATTTGATATACAAATAAAAGACGTGGCCACATTCATTTTCTCTTGCATCTGGTATATGTTTCCAGTAGAAAACAACCGGTTCCATGCGATATATGTGGATTACAGAGATATGGGCCAAGTCCAACGAACATTCATCTGGATGTTGAACAAATGTTACAGAGACACATGAGGTATTTTCGTTTCCTACCGAACTTTGATATATTTTTTTATTTTTCCCCTTCTTCAGTCGATATGCAAAATTGCACTGTCCTCATTCAAGGTGAATTTGTTGTGTATCCAAAGTTGCCGCAACATGTAGACACTGCTTGCCTTTTTCTGCAGATACGTTTCATACGACAACTTTGCCAACTCAGGAAGCACATTTTGTAACAGAGGCTTCCTAACTGTACAATGCACAGTTGTGTTTCCCACGGTTCAGATAACAACATTCACGCAATGTCCATATATATATGGACATTTTTCATTGCATCGCAGACAATCAATTGTATAATCACTTATCAAAGCGGAGGCAGAAGCAACAGAGTTGCATTTTGCACATACAGGCTCAAAGGGGGTCGAGTACACATTGGCTGCAACTAAAAGACCTTCAACCTGGGAACGCGAGCAACGAGATTAATACAATGAACAATATAATACACAACTGCACCCCCCCTCCCCTTAAAAAAAAAAAAAAAGGTAAACAGACACAAAAATTTGTTGAAGGCTATTTCTATAAGCAAAGTGAGGATGATTTTGTGAATGTATATGCACAACAGTGGTAGAGCTAGCTAGTTTCTTCAAATCCTCTACTATATCTGCTCGCAACTATGTTACAAACGTTGCCTGGGTTGTCCAAAATATCCTTTCTCTAGCATCCCTCTTCTTTGTTATATTTTTGAACAACATAAGTGGAATCTGCCCTCTATGCAATTGTTGTTCCATTGACGAAAACAAATCTGAATACGTATCGAACAATTGCAACTGCAACATGGAACAATGCAATATTTGTGTAACTTATTCGACATACATGCACATGCAAAATCAAAGGACAAAATTGAATATGAAAAGTGGTACCATTGCCTTGTTGCTATCCGACTCTCCATCCTTTATATGGAGAATGTGTTGTGAGCCAAATTTTCTTGCCAGTGTGACAACAACCCCAATTGTTCCGACTGGGTAAATATCAGTGCTCTGTGCAAGCTGGCTGATAGTCGAGTTTGGGATGAAACGATATTCTGAACAAACAGCGGGAATTTTTTCCACAATGCTTGTTTCGTTGAGCGAAATAATTTGATTGCAATCACCACGGTCATATACTGTTTTGGGCAATATATTAAAATTTGTAATGGATATCCCATTATGCGGCAATATCTTTTCTACATGTTTCTGGACAAGTTGTGGAGGAACAATCAACGTCACTGTCATCATGACATCCTTGTCTGTCATGTCAGCACGCATAATGGATCTACTTTTGTTTTCCTTGTCCAAGTAGGTGCTATAGACAACCATTATGTCCCCGAGGAACACTTGTCCAATTTGGCGGTTGTTCAAGCCCTTTATTGACAGTACTTTGGATGTCACAACTCTAGACCCGATGACATTTTTTTAACAGGAAAACTAAATTGAATGGTAGTGTGGTACAAGTACACACATAGTTTTGATGAACTATGGAGCCACAATTTCGCAACCACACCTCTTAGTTTGCGGAACATGCAGCACGTTCGATGTCTCGCTTGTACTTGTTGATACTTCTTGCGAGCTGCAAACCATGTATTGCATAAGCCATTAACATATACTCCATGCCATAGATGAATATATAGCCCAGGAAATTTGTTTAGTAAACATAGTAAGAGTAGAGCATATGCATCTTTACCTTTGGCCTTGTCGGTCTGCCAATGTCTGGGATGACTGACTGCACATGCCTGTGTCACTAGTCCAACTTTTTCTAATGCAAGCATGTGCAGATGAACATAAGGACTAAACAGGCATATGCATTGTATATTGTCCATCGGAAGGACAAAATAACCGTAAAACTGTATGCATCTGAATATTTTAACTGGAGAAATGTTTAATAGTAAACAAGGTGTGAGTGCGGGGCACCATGGCCAGTCTGTATATCGCGGACCCCCGGAAGCCAGGGAAGCAATCTTCAACCTGCCAACCTGGCACCCGCAATCAAGAAAGTGGGTAACTATGGAAGAAGGTAGAAGCACGACCACATAAGTGAATCCATTAGTCCACTAACCGACACACGAAGGAATTTTTGGAAAGCACACTAGGCAGATGAATTAGAAAACAAAAGGGATAATAGAAAATGAAAAAAGTAGAAATAGGGAGCGCAGAAAGGCCCATTACTACAAAGTAATTTTTTTCAAGTCTAATATTATATGCCCCCACCTGGTTTGTATATTTAATTTACCATCACACTTGGTATACCTTTTATAAGATTGCACCATAGAACCCTCTGCTGTTGCATAGAACAATTCATCTCCCTGTCCATGCGACCTATTTTTTCCAAGTCAGCAAAGTCAAAGACATACATCTAAAAGAAAGAGAAACAACTCTATTTACCCACCAAAGAGTCCTTCGTCCTCTCCACCCATTCTGTTTGTTTAAATGCAACAATGCAATGCAACACAAACATAATGGACATGAACCAACTTAGTACGCAGGAAGGAACAGATGTAAGCAAGATAACTTACCATGTAGGAAGGCACACAACTAGTTTAACACATGTACATACCATAAATGAAATGAAAAGTAGTGCAATATGAAACAACAATACAAGCATGCACCTTTCTATATCCTCTTCAACCGATGCAGTCAAGACTCCCTCATTTTCTCCAGCTACTCTGTTTGTTTGAATGTGGGAATGCACAAAATTCAGTGAACAACAATGGAAGCTAGTATTCACCGAAGAACAAGAAATATGTACATACAACAAAAATGACTGAACAAACTGTCTAGAAAGGCAGAAACATGAACCTTTACGCTTCTTTATCCATGACTGTGAACGTGTAGATTTTTTTCCCTGGCCAAAATATATTACAAGGCACAAAACATCACGCAATTGCATGTCCGCAACTAAACGATTTCTGGTTTTCCATGGAAATTTATCTAGACATGCCCTTTAAGATGTTCTTTATCCTCTACACAGACTGCTATGCCCATGATACAAGTTCTCAGTTTTCCATGGCAAACCACCCAGACATGCTTCCAGACATCAAAATATAATCTTGCAGAATCTTTGTTGCACATATCATATCTCAAGCACAACACAAATTGTATCGTGCGCACACCAGTCTATGTACAGGAGAAAGAACATGTAATGTCACATCCACACATCTGACCATACATGGTTTATAGATGTAGCCTACACACATGCTTTATTCCAACAAAAAAACAACGGATATTGTAACTTCACATGTAATCCTCCAACAAGTTTGCATGCAACTATTTTTTTTCATGGCAGGACTGAAGCACTAGCAAAATCTCACAGAATAATAGATATCAGTCTCGACAGACATGGAAAATAATACAATTGCATGTCGACTTGTGGGTGCAGGGGATGAACATCGTAAAGCGCTCCAAAAAAACAATAATAATCCAAAAAAAAGGCTCCAACCACCGCCGCTGCACCCCAACCCTGCAAGGCTGAATCAAACAAAAGAAAGCAGCAAGGACCAAAGCAGCGAGAAAGCATGAACAGGTTGAACTACACCCCTAGGGCCCCAAAGCGCAAACCCCAACCAAACAAATAGAGTCAGCAACCCACGAACCAACGAACCAACAAGAACCACCGAGCTAGTGAATAACATATGTATCTCCAACGATTACAAAACTGCTGCCGAAGCACAGAAGGAACCGAAAACATACAACGAACATGCGACTACAAATAAACAAACATTCTTACTTGCAAATTGCAAACACTAAACAACAAACAAGGAATACAAAATGAAACTATGGCATGGAAACTTACTCTGAAACGATGAAATGCAGAAGCGCAGGTCGGATTTCGAGCGAAACAATAACAAGCAGCAACTGACAAACCAACGAAGAAGAAGCACTCATCGAACCAGTAGCTTCAACGATTACAAGGATGGAACATACAATGGCAACAACTGACAAACCATCGAAGAAGAAGCACTCATCGAACCAGTAAACAATGTATGCAACTTCAATGGTAGAACAAAGATGAAACATACAAGTGGCGGTGGATAAAGAAGACTGCAAATTCACTGTAACTGTATAGAAAATTTCGAGGAAAAATGTACTACGAGAAGCGTATTTACATAAACATTTAAGACTGTCAGGTTGTCTAAGGACCTCGCGGTATGCAAACATTTAAGCTGTCAGGGGTGTTGGAGAACGTCGCGTCATGTAAACATTTACGCTGTCAGGCCTATTCACGCATCTCATAATAAGTGTGAATACATTTCAACAAATATGCATCCGCCAAACACGCTATAAACTTTGGAATTCTCAATCACTACAAAGCTTGGATATCAAAACATTTCATTATGCTTAGTACATATGAAAACTTGTGGATATATTCGCCTAGAAGAAAATGCTAATACAAACATTCGAACTAATGCTAACATTAATCGACCTTCAAGCAATATAGAGGAAAAATATCTGATTAAAAATACTGTCTACAAGAAAAACTTTGGATATGTTTCCATATAGTACATTGGGAATAGCGAAAGCGGCAATAAGACCTCCAATCTCTTATCCAATCAGATCAGTACATATATGTAACTTTTTATTATATAAAAATATATGATTTTAATTCCATAGCTCCAATAATAGGTATTGTGCAAATATTTCGGGTCAAAGGACAAACTAATATGTAGTGAACGCATTATCGATCGCTATGGTCCCTCTATGCCTACGACAGGGACTAATAAGGTCGAATGACTCCAAGCATACCACATGAAAAGGAGAACACGATTGAAGATAAATCACCACACATAGCTAGAAAGGTGCTGAAAAAACTAAGGTAGAATGATCCATTAAAAAAACTCAATCATTGCACTAAATTGGAGACAAGTAGTTGTGTTTGAGCCCATGCACTACGAACCCTAGCTGAAAAAGGGGTAATTTTTTTTTCTCACTCTTAATTCTACATGTGTCGAGTAATAAAGATTCATTTATTTAGATTGAAAATGGATCACTCTATAGTAACCAAAATAGCTAATATGAGTTGAGGCCTTTTGGTTGGGCGCTTTGGTTTGAAGCATTTGGTGAGTTCATCATTATAAAATTGCGTTAGTGGTCAAATTGTTAAGAGATTACTTTGTCAAAGGGATCATATTTACCATGCTCATGAAGATTATTGATGGTTTCTAAATGTATTTGGGCATTGCCATCACAAGATAGATACCTATAGTACAATCAATTTTTTTTGCTTCTTGGTCCTAGATGTGGTCTGAAATAAGAATAAGGGGATCTAAGGACATTTGTCCTTGTATATGATGGTGGATGGTTTTCAGGATTGATCTTCTCTTTTGTAACACTTAAAACACAATTGCAATTTGTCATTTAAACATTACATACAGAGTAACCAAGCATACAAATATTGATCATTCAAAGCATGTAACAAGAGAACTATGTGTTCTTTATTCCTCGAATCTTCATTGAGCATAGTCAAAAGTTCAAAGGTTATTTAATCATTTATGGTCAATGTAAAATATGCTTCATGAAAAGATACCTCAAGTGTATTTTTGGGTCTTAAGTTTGTTGAGTAATTAGAATTGAAGAATAAGGTTGAGTCATTGAATTGTAAAAATAATGGAGTTGCAAACTTTTTCAAAAATCAATCGCGCAAAGACTTTCATGAAATTGAATAAGGAGGTCAAATGAGTCATCAAGGTCAAATTATTGTATAAAACAATAAAGGACATTTGGGTTGCATTATCGGTAGTACTTGACACCCTAAGATTATTAGCAACAAGCAAGCAAGTGTGACATATAAAAGAAACAAGTATAACTGACCAAGTACAAGTGAGCGTGACAAGTACAAAATCAAAAGTGCGTAAAGGAGGAAAGCATTTGCAAAGCGCTAATCAAGAAATCAAAGAATTACAAGACTCCTTACATGAATTGCATGATTGGGTTATTGATATCCACAAGCAAATTGATATGAATGATAAATTGATTTAAGCATTTCAACTAAAATTAATTGAAAATGAGAAGCAATTTGAGAACATGGTCGATGCAACTTGTGACACGAATGACCTAATGCAAATGGTTGATTTTACTTGTGATACAAACGACCTAATGGTTGATACAAATACATCAAATGTTATGGTTGTCAATTCCTTGACTAGTCATGGGATGGAATCATACAATGAATTTATGAAGATAAGTTTTGTTGAAGATGAGTCACAAGAAGAAGCCAGGAGTGATACCAGAACTAGTATTAATGTAAATAAACTTGAATTTTATTTTGAGTTACAAAATAAAATTGTCATGAATGCATGGAAAAACATCAAGTACATAATGATCTTTCTAATCCTATCATTAGAACTTGGGAAGAAATCTATGACAACAAACACAAAACATGACTTAGATATGATAAGGAAGTTATTTTTTGTATTTTTTACTGTTCCATACCAATCCACTTCTACAGTGTAGAATTTCTTGAAGGAGATTCCACTTCTCTTGTTTTAGTTCAACATTAGAATGCCAAATTCCATCATTGTCACTAAGGTTGTCACGTGGAGAATCAATGTTTTGATCTCCATCATTGTCTTCATTCTGGGAAGACAAAACATCATTTGGATGTATGTCAAAAGAATAAGAAGGCTAAAAAGATAATAACTTATTATGCTTGGATAAGTTCTTGGCGATTACATCAACAAGTCAAGAAGTTGCATAAGTCTTATCGTCGAGTTTAGACATAGGTAAAGACATATTTGCATAAAGAAGCTAAAAAAACGGATAGATTTTAGCTAATTATTACAAATGAAGATTTTGGGCATGATTGGGGGCCCAATTCTACATGTTTTTTGAAATGAAACATGAGTCAAAGATCGTACTCTTTGCACCTTGAAGGTAGGGAGTACATCGATGAAGACAAAATTGAACTCTCCTTCACCTACAAGTGGGGAGTATATTATGAAAATGGTTAGTGGTCAACCAAAACCATCAAATACATAGAGATAAAAGAGCTATTGAAGAAGAATCCAACACTCAAGCTTGGATCCCTTCCACATAATTCTCACCTTGCACCTGCTAGGGGGGGAATATAAACGATTATAGTCATGCTCGAAATTTTGAAGTCCTCTCAATCGAAATTCAACCAAAATTTCGATATCTACAATTTGATCAACTTCAATCAATATCTTCAAATCAACATATTTGGGAAGTTCTAGCATGGAATCTAGAATCCTCTCATTTCTCTTCAACTATTCACTAGAAAGTTGTTGAACACCTAATTGTGTCTAAATTCAGAGAGCACTTCAGTGATCCTACTCGTTCATTGATAGAATAATGGTGATCCTATTTGTTCACCAATTAACAAGGGAATGCTCAGACATGACAATTGTTCATGTCCATAAATTATACTCTCTTTCAAAGTTCATTTCAATTGAACCATTCGATATCCATATTGGTTTTTTTTTAGGAATATCTTCATCAAATTATCTATAAATTGTTGTGGATATTCCACTAGAATAGTTCATCCCAATAGATCTTACAATATTCTAAAATATTTTATAATGCAGTTTATTACTTTAGATCTTATATTTATTATTACTAGGTCAATGCTCAAATTTATGGAAATGACTAAAATCAAAGTGAAAAGAACAAGCAAATGAACACACCATCCACACAAATGAACATATGATGTGACCTAGGAAACCCAATAAGGAAGAAAACATAGCTAGAAGGTGAGGCCTATGCCTTGTTTTATTTTTTCTTAGTTATGAAATGCAAGTATAAAGAAAGGGTCACTCACTATGGAGTTGTCATGGACATTGTAGCTTGAATGGTTGCTATATAATCTCCTACCTTATCCGTTATGATTTAAAATCCCACTTCTAGATGCTTTGGTTGAATATGGAACAATAATGATACTAAAAGAATGGAACCCCTTCTCTTCCTACTGACCTAATATTTAGCATAGCCTGATAGCCATTTAGGGTTAGGGTTAGGTTTTTTTGTAGGCCTCAACCCTCAATTATTGTTATGTTTTTTGACCTTCTAGAATTTTATTGAAAGTCCACATGTGAATAACCCCACATGTGTGAGTAATGGGGCCTAACGAGGCATCTACTCAGTACCATGGTGGTCAATAGGGTAGGTCAACTTGTAGGAGGAATAACTTTTGCATACAAATTGATATTGAGGTGATTTTCACTCGGTTGGAAATATTTCGATGTGTAGAGTTACGTCAAGGGGATGGGACCTATGCTCACAAAGTTTTGACCCTAAAAAGTGTCACTTGATGCCTCAAAATAGCTCTGGAAGGTTCCAGATTTCAAATCACCAAATTGGGACCTACCCATAAAATGGTCTTTTCAAGGTAATTCTTCCAATTTTTCCACCCATAAAGTACCAAGATAGATGAAAAATATATATAATGGTCCATTCCACATCATCAAAGCCTAGTTCAAAATTTTTAGATTAAATATTGAAGATGATACCAATTTATGCACTAGTTCATGTTGCCTTAATGATATAATTGTTTCGAAGTGTGTTTGAGGGGTGGGATGTTAGAACATGAGTCCCTAGACAATCAAAAAGTTTGAGATCACTTTCTTATAATTTTTCATCCTTGTCTACTAATGCAGTGTTGTCATTATGCACTGATGAGTTGTCAATGGGATCTAAATCTAGAGATGATAAGATACATGTGTTATATAATGATGCCATTGGATGAATACATGTGTTGAATATGGCTTAAAACCTTTTTCGTTAAGTTATTGCTTTGTGTTATATTTATTAATAGAATTATCTTGCTTAGTCCTTCAACTATTATCCAAAAGAGCAATGGTGACAAAGGAAAACCTTTTCTAAGTCCCCTTATGGGTTTGAAAAAACAAGATGAAAAACCATTTATTGAACTGCAAAGGATATTGTCACCATAAGAACACAAAACCAATGTGAATCAACATTAGTATTAGATACAACCAATTTGCTTTGTCATATGCCCTGGAGAGGTCCAATTTTAAGACCATTGTTGAAATCTTCTTTGTTGTAATAGAGTGCAAACCTTCCCGTGCCACCCCAATTGCACCATGAATCTATTTTCCATGAAGAAACCCAAACTACTCCTTGGAAATGGTCTTAGATAGAATCTTATTCATCATTAAGGAAATTATTTTAGCTATTATCTTATAAATATAGTTACATAATGAAATAGGTTCGAATTAATCAAAAGTAGTTGGATTGTCCTTCTTGGGTATCAGTGTTAGGAGTGTTGAATTAAACATTTCATGTACCTTCCATGCACCTTACATGCACTTCTATATTCCTCTACCACCCTTAATAATTATTCTTCTAAGATACCATCAAATCCTAGGAAGAATTCTATAGTCCCACGACCAAGTCGTGGAATTTTATCTTTGTGGAAAAAGTCCAATATCATTTTTAGTTCTTCATTTGTCACTTCCTCTATCAAGCTATCATTCGCTTCCTCATGAACAAAGCTCAAGAATATGTGGTCGTTTTCACACTTTTTGCAATGATAGCTTTATCTTAATCCTTATATAACCTCAAAATGAGCCACCTCTAAAGTTGCAATATCAGTGAAGTTCCTAGGTTTTGATCCATCCTGATCCATGCAGATATTGGTGGCCACCCACCTATTCCAACTGGATCCTCTTGACAATTTTTAGTTCAACACATTCTTCTGTAATTATTTGTATTTGTGGGTTCTACAATCTGGGGTTGTCTGAATCACTACACAACTTCTAGGTGGTTATTGGTGGCTGCCCACCTAATCCAACTGGATTATTTCAAAAAATTTCATGTCAGTACATCTTTATGTATTTCCAGGGCTGTTTTGGGGCCCTAAACAATGTTTTTTTGGCTTGCCACAATCAAACTATAGATGGAGTCAGAGTTTGATGACATAATGTGTAGTTCTAAAAAAGACCTTTCTAATGGGCTATCATGCGCCTAAAACAAAGGTCGTATGCAAACGTTATGACCCTGGGAAGTTGAGGTACCAACTTACCCACCAGGGCCCACATAACTTTTGGCGTTTCATCTCCTAGGGTTAGGTTTTTGGATGTCTAGGGTTTTGGCATTCATGAGTAATGCTAAAAAGGACTGTGGGTCCTCATTTTAATCATTCTTTTCAGACAAATGCACATAGCAGCCACATCTCTTCTCAGAGATAGCTACCACCATTCGAGCAAGTTGTTTTTAGTTCTGCAGTTTTACAGTTTCAACCAATTTAATTTATTCAATAGAAGTTATTGTTCACTGGATATATGTTGTTGTTCTCTGTATCTCAGTGTTATTGTATTCAGTCTGTTATTCCTTTCATTCCGCTCATAAATCCATATCACATCCTCTCTATACATTTACCATATAATATTGACTTTTTTTACAATTGACACAATTGTGGAAGTACTTTCTATTTTCATCTTGTTCATACAACCATATATCCCTTAGGCTTGCTTTTGTAGCCCAACCATCCTATGCATAAAATTTACCAATTTGGTTCTTAACTATTATTAGGGTTTATTCATCCTTCCTATGCTTATTATAATCCCAATTCATAACAACTCTCGTGGCTTTTATCAAATTTAGAAACAAATTGAAAACTAGTTGACTCCCTTGAAGTGGCATCATAGCTTCCCTATTTTATTTTGACTAAGTTGATGAATTCCTCATCATCTAACCAATTTGGATTGAATTTGAATGGACTTTGAGGTTTACTATCCTATTTTACAATTTGGAGAATGATTGGAACGTGGTTTCATTCTCATCCTCCCTCCACCCATGACCCGATCCTTTAGGATAATTCATAATAGATTTTGACACCAAATATATATTTAATCTTTTTTCCATATTAGCTTCCCCTATTCTTGTATTCCTTTGGGTAGGGACCAATTTGATTGGTTCCACATAAATCGATCACGCCTCCTCTACCAAAGGATCTATTCTAGCTACATTCCCCCACATCTTCACTCTCTTGACTATTTTAAATTCTCTCGCAATTTTACTTTCTTGTTTCTCAATAAATCATGTGCAAATAACTTCTCCAATGGTTCACCATGTCCTTGTCATAAGTGTTGGCTATTGAGAAGGCTTTCCCCAACTCCCAAGATATGCGTTCTACTTCTAAACCTAAGGAAAACAACATAGATTTTGATAACCTCATAATTATTTTCCTCCAACCAATACGCAACCTTTTGGATATCCCTACAAAATCAACTGAAACAAAATCCCAATTCCTCATGAATTTGGACTGTTCTCGTATAATATGTTTTCCGTCCCCCATGGTTCCTTGAATCATACAACAATAGGTTTGTGAATATCTTCTAACCTACCCAAGGCAATTTTTTTGGATGGGATACCTAGTTCCCTAGAATTGAAAGATAAAATAATATTAGGGATACCTTTTTCAAGCCATGTCTTGCTCTATGGGCCCCTTTTAAGGTTTGCTTCTTTCCTTGTTGATATTCATTGTGAGATTTGTTATGTGCTAGGTTTAAGTGGGATTTTATTATCCTTCCATATTTCAAGCCCTCCTTTACCATATACGTAGTAAGCCCTCCTTTTGTGCCTAGTTCATTCGATATTGTTGCAACATGTGTAGATCTCAAGGGATATATAGGTTGATCTATTGCAGTGGGGACCCGCCAAAAAATGGAGGGGATTGATTACATATTTCCCCATGATATTTATGGGATACTTGGATTCTTATCTAACCCTCCAAACATAAAATTAAACCCCTATACCTTCCCAAAATAGGCAGAGTGGGACTGAAGCCCCATTTGGTTTCCTTCCAATCTTTCCCTCCATAGAAACCATTTTTTTATAAACCCCTAGTCATGTCCATTGATTTTAATCTAGGCTTGAGATTCTAGAATAAAATTCATCAATTTAGAAGAATAATTTTCAAAATCACCCATTGAGTGAAGAGCCTGATGATTATCTAATTCCAAAGGATTTATAGTTGGATTGGCATCTCCTCCATAGTGTTAGGACTTCCCAAATTTCTCATTTCAAATACACCTTCTACCAAGTGCTCAACCCCTAGGTTTTCCCCCTTTGACCATTTCCCTTCATTTGGGATTACCTTCATATTCAAATACCTATTCCCTCTTTACTCTCAATCTTTTAGATTTAGAAACTAACAATTTTCCCACTAGGTTAGAGGTCCTTGAACGCTTCCTTCTTCACACCTTTTTAGTGAATTTGAGTACAAAATTGTTGGCTAGATGATCTTAGATGTGGCATCTACCACAACAAAAGGGAAGACCTGCATAATCCATGGCTTGTGTAAAATGATGATTTTCAACCACTAGATTTATATCCTCCAATAAACCCTCCTTCAAGTCCACTTCCACTATAATACACGCTACCATCCCCATCTTCATACTCAAGTAGCTATCAACTACTTCTATAAAACTCCATAGGTTATTTCATATAGCTTTGAAGACATCCAAGGACAAAAATTCTGATAATAAGCTTGGTAACTTATCCCATGCAACCCTAGTGGAGGATTTCTTTGTTTGAGGGTTGAAACAAGGATTCCATTGCTTCAAGTTAGTGGTGTAGACACCCAAAGCCATCTCAAACCTAGAATCACTAATGAATTATCCCTTGATTTGAATACGAGTGCAAGCCAACCCTTTAACTGGAGGTGAAACTCAAGGGTATGAATTAATAAGGTTCTCCATTCCCATTTTATCCATTCTCCTAAGGCCTTTTCTTAAGGTTGTTGGCCATATAAATTCCCAATGAGGACTTGTTTTGCCATGATCACTATCTAATTTGTTTGGATTTATTTTGCCAAGACTAAATTGACCTTTGATTTCATCAACTTAACACATTTGTAAATGTTTCCTCCTGGATTGGCCTTAGGGGATATAGCCTTCTTCTCTGCGCCATGGTCCAGCCTCCAAACTATTATTTAAGGTACCTACTTGAATAGTGTCGAATCACGCATTTCTTTCTAAGTCCCCTTTCCAAGTGATGTCTCAAATATTTCCTTTCCCCTCCCTACCATACTAGTAGTAGGTTTGAGAAACAACAAGTCTACATATGTGAATAATCCTCCTTTTGGAGTTGCTTCATAACCTTCTGAATGAAAATACCAGGTAGGGCTTCCAAACTTCTAGAGAGGGTTGTGTAGTACTAAATTTGGAGGAGTCTTCCTGCACTCTGATCCGGGAGTTGCCTTTACTGCATGCATACAAGTTTTTACACCCTTGTCATTATCACTTTGGAAGATTGCCCTTTCCTCCAAGTAGCATTAATGTGGGTTTTGGGCAATAATTTTTTCCTTAACATTTTCAAAGCTAAAATTCACTTGATTGTACTCCCCATGGGATTCCTTAGGTGTACATCAACCCTTGGCCCTGTTGTGAAGATGAAGCAGCCCTCAAAAGAACCTTCTAAATAGTCTACAATACCCTACTTCAATCTTAGTTGGACTATGAGACTACTTCTTTTGTTTCTCTCACCTTTACTTATACATAAACATCATAATAGTTTATATGCTTATATTTATTGAAACACTACAATTTTTAATAATAATAATAATTTTAAATTTAATTTAATTGTCATCTTATTAAAGTTTTAATTAATGTCATTATGTAAGGTAATTATTAATTCGAGAATAAGTTAACTTTTTTCTTTTCACATGCATTGTGTTTTTATGGAGCTTAAACATAAGTTTGGATGAAGATTAAATATCCTTACTATTTGTCTTTAGCAAATTTCAATAAAGATATAAAAGCAACATCTTCTTCAAACTTTCACCCCAACTGATTAAAAAAAAAAAGGTAAAATAACTCTAAAACTCTAAAATCAAATCAACTTGAAAGAAACTATGTTGCATAAAACACTTGTTCGATTTTATATCAATTATATATATAAATATAAACACAATAAAATTAATAAAATTACATGAAAAAGAATCATCATTTCTCATATATAAATATAATTAAAATATTATAATACATTTATTTCCAAAATATATAATTTAATCACTAAAAACAAACTAAGTGGAACATAAATTTTACAATTAAATACAAAAATTATGATACACAATTTTACCAAAACAAGAATTTATAATATGTCAATGTGAGAAAATCTTCGTTACAAGAATTTATAATATGTCAATGTGAGAAAGCCTTCATTACAAGAGTGTTCTCTACAAACCTCGAATGTATATGGATCTTTCTTATGAGAGAATCCAAGATAAATATAAAAGTGTGTTTTTTGAAAACAAAAAAAAATATAAAATCCAAAATTTATATAGCATAAAATTTCAACTTCAATGTTCATCTTAGAGTGTAGTTTGATATGTTGGATCTTTCTTTTTGGTTTTCTTTTGCTCATAGTTATTGGTGTGTTGACAAAGTCGCTAAGGAAAAGGACTTTCCCCGTACGAGTTCAATGGGGTGTCTTCTTTTACTACTTTTATGGGTTTTCAGAGTATTCTTTGTGCTTATATGAAGCAATTCCTTTTATTTGGTTCTTTGCTTGTTCATTTTTTTTTTTTTTTTTTTGGTATTTTGGATTTATGTTTTTTTTTTTAATTTGTTATTTGTGCTTTTTATTATTGGGTTATTGGATGTTTGTATTATTGTATTTAGATGTTTAGGATAGTGGAAGAAGATAATTTTGATCTAAAGACAAGGTTGGATAACCTGTCTCCATTGAATATTGAGTCTTTGCTTTACCATTTGCAATATGAGATACAATCCCTTTTGCACAGTATTATTTTGCCTGATCATCTATCACTTGGTTCTATGTGCATTTACTCTCTACAGTGGGTTCATCATCTTCACTATCCCACTTGTAGCACATTTATAACACTGTAATTTAGTCCGAGCCAAGCTATCTTAGCTTCAAGTTTGTTGTTCTATGTTGGGTAATTTTACTATTAATGTCTTTGCTAGTTCTCCCTTGTTTCAATTTATCGTTGTGTTTCATTTACAACATCATTATCGAATGTCTAGTTTTTCTCTAGTAAGTGATAATCACACCAAACTAGTGCATTCCCCCTTCTTTTGAAATGTCGATCTACTCTACTCTAGGAGGTGGATGAGGTCAAAGCTCCAACCTATGCATCAAGTTTGAGCATTTAACATTTAGTCTCCAAACAAAACTTTACTTTGTTGATCATTTTGATGTTGTTTTTAAAAAATTTGTTACGCTTGGAATGGTTGTGAGGGGGTTGATGGTAAGCTGCAGAGCTCAATGTCTTATGCTTTTCCAATCCATTCACATTGAACAACATTGTTTTATACTTCAATGTATATATTTTCTTAAACTCATAATTCTCTTACATCTCTCTTATACTCAAACCTTATTTATGTCTTTTCTTAACTAGAACATTTAGCTTTTAGATGGATGATTAGTTCTTAATCCTTTTATGCTTTTAATATTGATATAAGAGTTGCTTCCACACTCCCAATTTGTACTTAATATTGGATCTCTTCTTTAAATTTCATTGACCTATTTTGTAATGATTTATTGGACACTAAATTATCTAATACATCAATTTAATGTTTAGCTAGATCATAACCTTATTTTATTATTATTATTATTAAACATTAATTTATCTAATACATCAATTTAATATTTAATATTTAACAACCATAATTTTTTTTTTTTTTTTTTTTTTTTTATAAATAAAATTTACTTTCCCATCTTATCTTTAATTGTTATTCTTTTAAAAAATTTGATATTTTGCATTACATTTATATCTCATATATTTATATTCTTCCATCAAAATTTTAGTTTTTTAATGTTACTTTATTGGTTCCTGCCAAAGCAGGGAGATCGGTTGGCGGCCAAAAACAGACTTGACTTCGTTTAATAAAAAAAAATCTCCAAAGTTTTCTATTTTTTATTATTATTAAAATGATTTTTTTATTTTTAAATCTGGATATACTTACTCCTACTTCTCTGAATCGCTGGATTTTTTTAGGAAAGATTTCCCGTGAACTTGTAATAAAAAAATTGCTAGTTTGACTGGTTTGATATTATTATTACTTTAGTTCTTCATAAAGTATGTGGTAGTTGTGAAACTCGGATTAGACTGAGTGCGAATATCTATTTTGTTTTTTAAAAGGATTAAAGGATTATGAGTAAATGTTGAAATTCACATTCAATATTGTATGTTAGTTATTTTGCAAATGGAAGATTACATATAATACGTTGTATTTTGTCAATTTTAATTGAACATTGTGCCAGGTGGTTATACACTATTGTAGTTTTATGTATTTTTTAAACTTTTTAATATAATTTATTAATATATTTTACATCGTATTAGAATCTGGGTTTTAATATATTTATAGAAAGAGTGGAATGAACTATTGAGCGATGTGTATAAAAGGGGTAGGCAAATGAGGCTTCAAACAATTAGGAATAGAGATTATCAAAGCATATTAAAAAAAATAAAGGAAAGTATAAGTTTTCTACATATTTAGGTTATTTATTTATTTTAAATAAAAAAGAGATTTAATTCTTCAAAAAAAAAGTTGTTGTAATCATATATAATATATTTATATTTATGTTTGGAGATTTGTTACTTGTTTTGTTAGATAAGTGGAAACCAGAACAGATGGTGATTTACTATTCTAGTTGTATCACGACAAAACCCCCACCTGTTTTGTCAAACATTTGGAAACTAGAATAGGTGGCATGGTAGTGTAGTGCCTGAACTGTCTAAACATGTAGAAAATTCATTGTTTCTTTGCAAAAGAAGTGCATAGAGCTTAAAGGAAAAGATTAAACATCAAAAGAATCAGTAAAACTTGCGCTGCCTTGAGTGTCGCCATGAGGAGTGAAGATGTATGGTTGCATGCAGATTGGGCATCGTTGTTGGCTTTGTCAACTTAAAGCGCTTCAAACAAAATGTCGAATCGACTACTAAGTAATGTATGCATGTGAAGTTGTTCCTGCATATCCCTTCTCATCTCGAAGATGAGCTCTAGGTGCTCTGGATTTAAGAGGCAAGTTGAATGCGAGTCTCGGACCAGAGTAGAGGAGGGCGGCAGAGGCTTTATTGGGTAGTGGGCCCACAGATTCTCTTCCTGAATTAAACAAGTCGCCCCGTCCATGGCACATGTTGTAGCAGGGGCAGAGTGACTGGTGTTGGGCAGGTCATGGGGGTCTGGAACTGTGTAAAGGAGGGAATCCAACGATACCATAACTGGCTCCTCTAGAATTTCCTCCTCTACAAAGGCCATTGGAGGCAAATTTCGCTCCCTATCTCAGAAAATCAGAGAGGTCGAGGAATCCTGGGCAAGCCTGTGAATGTGACACTGCCTGGTTGCATAACTATAGCAGGAAGGCCCTCTCTTAGGCTTGTCGCACTCCCGTGGCATGGCATTGAGGGAAAACTAGATTGGAAGCTGCTAGAGAAAACGCATAGCGAGGAGAATGACATGAGCGAAGCTCTAATGCAATGGTCGAGCCGAGTGGGAGGAACCGTAACATACATGGAGGAAGTGGTGAGGCACCAAGGGAGCTGAAGTGACCTTGCACATGCCTCCCGTACCCATCGTCGCCCATCTGCCATGGTGCACTGAAGACTCCATTAAACCTGTGCGAGAGAACTGTCGAGCTTGCCCAGAAACACTTTGAATGCTACCCTCCATATGAGAAATGAGAACTAGGAGAAGAACAAATTGCTTTAATGTAATGCTTTGCATGCTATCAATGTGTCACTCCATCCGAAGAAAAATTAATTATTTATTAAATAAATTATGAAAATATATTTAAATTTTATTTACTAAATAAATTATCAAAATATATTAAAATAATTATGAAAAAAAAATATAAAATTTTCCACATTTAAAAAAAGTAAAAGTCAAATATTAAAAGTTACCAAGCTCATGAATATGAATGTTGGGTTGTAGGTAATAAAATACAATTAACAATATAGAATATAATACTTTGTACTATGAGTTTATATATAGAAAGAATATCTATAAACATGAAATTGTATATTAAATATAATACTAAGATGTTTTTTCTGCAACTATTTTCTAAGAAAAAATGTTTCTATTTTCAATGATATTTATTTTTTTAGTTATGGGTTTATGGGCTTTGACTATATAAGTTGTTGTAAGTTGATTACATTGTAAAATATTTTTGTTTAAAATTCATGGTCAAGGAAAGGAAGGTTAATGATCATATAAACTCTAGTGATTAACGACTCACATAGAGTTGACGAGGTTAATAGCCCTAATTAATGGCTTTTATCTTTTTTTTTTTCCTTTCTAACTTATCTAATGCAAATTTTAGTCCTTTAACAAGGACTAGCTGTTATGCAACGTTCCCTTGTTATTTCTTGGTTTTGTATACAAGAGTTTAGACCCTGTCCTTTCAATCTTTTTACAAAAGGTAACTTTGTATTTCAATGTATAAAAGTTATTAGTCCCTGCCGGAAGGCCAAGGGCAAGGACTATAGCGATGAGTTCATCGCTGACTTCACATTAGTTGAAGGTTGACTTTTAATTTTTTGAAAAAATTCTAATGTTTAACTTAGGGAGTTTATATACATATTTTTTTTAATAAAAAATTTATAAATTTGTGACAATCTTATTGGCTGATGGGTTAGAAGTGTTATTGCTGCCTTCACTTCTTCCCATGCCAATTCTTCCAACTGCTACCACTCTGCTTTGACTGCACTTTCATAAATTCCATAAATGCGATAGTGATTACCATTCCGTCATTTTCTTAGCTCAGGGTTCAAGGTGGGAATTGCGCTACATCCAAAGTTGTCAACGCTCTACTTTGAACGTGCTACTTACCCACCTCCTGTTTGCAAGTATGCTCATTAAAGCTAGTAGTTATTAAATAGTATGAATGTGTATAAAAAAAATCCCATATGAAAGGGAGTTCGTCCTACTGAATTAATAAGAAATACATACGGAGACACGGGGCAACACACAGAAAGGCAGACGTCAAAACGACAAGATACATGGCTATCTTACACAGGCACTAGAAAATTTTCTAACATCTTAAATTCTCTAACATCACTCAAACATGAAATTGATAGAATTAAATACATTAAAAAAATTGAAGATTAAGGATTTAAATATTTGAAGAAAAAAAAAGAAGTCACCATTAAATAGAATCTAGTAAAATTTTAATAATAAAATCCCTTGAAAACTTATAATATCATACCTTATAAATTCTCTAACATCACTCAAATATGAAATTGGTTGAATTAAATACATTAAAGAAATTGAAGACTAAGGATTTAAATGCGTTGTCCATACAAGCCCGAACACCCTTCAATAAATGAAAAGAAGGGTTGGTAGTAAACCTTCAAAGACAAAGACGTTTGTCAGGACAACTATGGAGATAAAATATGCATGAAAATAAATGTACATTTATTTAGCCACAATGTCCAATCTTTGCAAATAAATATCAATCTAGATGTTTGGGAACACTTCACCATGGTTGCATCTCTGTAACTGACCGAAACAATTACAGTGCATCTCTGTAACTGACCAGAACAATTACAGTGGAGACAACGAGTTCTCTTAGCAGTCCGGTGTGTTGGTGCCCAGTCATCAATCTTCTCATACTTTCCAGGTATCATGACTCTGATCTTCATCTCCCTTCTTTCTTTCTCTTGCTTAGGGTAGCATTCTTTCTTTGTCTTTCTTAAGGAACGTTTATGTGAAACATATTTCCAGTTTATTTCTATCTTTTGCTT
>ML780686.1:481841-526869 GCA_009831015.1 Picea engelmannii | reverse complement strand
CTTTCAACATTCATAAACTATCTTTCTTTTATACATGCAAAAATGAAGAACAACATCTACTAATGCCATTCACAACTTCTTATGTTTAGTGCACGTGCAACATTGTTACCTGAAATACCACTGCCTTTACCTGATGCAACCAATGCAAACTCAAGCGATGCAACCACAATTTTCCAACAAGAAGAAATTGAAAGGTATGTGCATAGATATGTAAAACTCTCAATTTATGAAAAAAAATAAAAAAACAAAAGATGTTCTTCGTATCACTTATTTCTTGCAATCTCCTTTCAATGGCCTAGATATACACCTCCAAATATTGTATCCGTTGAGGACTTGAATAGCCGTAGAGTTGGGGAACTTTTCATCGGAGACGTCATGGTTGTCTACAACACATATTTGGATAAAGTAAATAAAACACATAAAATTCTTCGTGCTGATATGCCAGATGAAAATGGCATGCTAACAGTTACATTAATTGTTCCTGCACACCTTATACAAAGGCATGAGCACAAGATTTTACCTGGCAGTGGAATATCTATTACACATTTTAAAATTCTACCAAAAACCAACTATGACCGTGGTGATTGTGATCAAATTATCTCGCTAGATGAATCCAGCCTCGTAGAAACATTGTCCTCAGTTTGTAAAGAATACACTTTCATACCAAACACAACAATTAGACAATTTGCCGATAACATTGACATGTACCCAATTGGAACTATCGGAGCTGTCGTCACCCTCGCAAGAAAAATCGGGCTACAGTACACACTTCACATAATAGATGGGAATACAAACAATGACAAGGCAATGGTACGGTCTCCAATGTTCATTTTGTTATCTTTAACTTTCTAATATATATTAAATTCAACTAAATAACAACTATCATATTCTATGTGCCAGCTTCAATTGTTCGAAACATATGCACATTTCTTTAGCTCAATTGAACAACAACTACAAACAGGAAAATTCCCCATTATGCTATTTAAAAATATCAGCAAAAGGAGAGACATAAAAGAAAAGGTGTTTCGCACAACGTAGTCAACATTCATAACAACACTCAGAACAGAAGCTGTAGAGGATCTGAATAAAATAGCACATTCAACAAATGTTGTAAGTATCCATGTAGAACTTCATTTACAAACTTCATACACACAAGCATTTACACTTTTATACATGTATATATACTCTTTAACTTATCCCCTTCTATAATCTATATGCAGGTTGAAGGTACCCTGGCAATTGCAAATGCATACTCAATACCGTTCGAGCATGTATGTGCATCTTGTAACTCTCCTACATCCGCAACTGCATTGATAAAAGATGCAATGGTTTATTGTACTAAATGTAGTCAAAAACGTCCTTTCACATATCAACATTGCCTCAATGCTATTATCCGCACCAGTGACAACAAGACTGTACAATGCACTGTCAGAAAGCCTCTTCTGCACAGTATACTGCCAAGCCTAATAGACATGTCATATGAGACATATCTACACAAAAAACAAGGTACTGTCTACATGCTACGAGGCCTTCAAGTTCGTGGTATATTCACAGTGAATGAAGACAACATGCTCTTACATCTCGAATTAGGCGAAGGAAAAAAAAATCAACTCACTAAAACTTGAACCACTGGATTTACTTCTTAAATCAACTGTTTGATAAAAGTTGATGTCACTTGCATGAAGACCAAAGAGCAACATTGTACCGTAGTCTTTGCTTCCACCTTCTTGAAGGTAGAACACATATGCTTATTACACAATGTATATATATATATATATATATATTGCAAATTTCGTGCACTTCGCTTATCAAAAAATGAAATCTTTTGTACAATGCTACATTGGAATATTTACCATGAAGAAATTTTCTAGCTTATGGCCAATCATGCATTAAATCACATTTCGCTTCCTTCTCTTTTGTTATATACAATGTCAGCAAACCAATAAAATCAAACACACAATAAATTAGCCTTCATTAGAATATTTACCATTCAATTGCATCGCACCATCTAATTGCACAATATTGTTTTCAAATTAAATTTATTTATTCCTTCTTTTTTAATTATTTTCACAACGCTGCTTTATTGTAACCAAATAAGCCTTACAACACATTCATTTATAAAATGATTAACAACAACTTCAAAATGCCTCAGACACCAAAACTAAAAAAAAACTCAAATCGCAACATTCTACTCTAATTTGCAACTATACTTTTTTATAAAATTCACAAAACTGCATCTGCTCATACTACAACATTAGAATGCTATTATAATCATACTTCAACATTGGAATATTTTTGCCTTATGAACATTCTTCCATTTAATTGCATTAAATTCAGCAGGGACTACGCTGCTCCGCTGCCCTTGTTTTAAGTGTTATTGTTTGGCGTTCTCTGACGATTAACTAAAACCCCTCACTTAGTTGGATTCGATAAGTCACTATTATGTTATTTCTTTGCAATTTGTTGTTGATTTTACAATTTTGATGGTTTGGGTGGGTTCAAAGAACCCATAAATCTTTTAATTATATTTTATTGATTAATGAAATTGCATCTCTAGTTCATTAGTATTATTATTTTAAATATTTAACAAAAATAATAATAATAAGTCATTGATAAACAATGGAAAAAAAGGCTAGATAATGAGGTGATTTAATTAATAGTTAGTCTACATCTTATCGTTTTAATAACTTTGTATCTTGATTTTACTACAGATTTTTTGTTATACTTTTATTTTATTGGAAGATCCTTCCACCACAATGCTATTTTTTTATTTTTATTTTTATTATTCTTTGATTTTGTATATATCAGCATAGATTTATCTTAATCTCAGATTTATCAAGCGCTGAGAGGGATCAAATCTCTGGAGGTGCAAACCTTTAACCTTTCCTCAAATTTTGCACTCTAAAAAAGGTTTTCACCTCGAGAGATTTGATCCCTCTTGGCGCTTGATAGATATAGGATTGAGATGGATCTATGCTGGTTTAATACATTAATATTAAAGTGACATATAATTAAAGGGTAAAAAAATGGCTCTACGGTTTTCCTTCTCACCGCAGGCTCGAAACCCTCCTGTCTTGTTCTCTCGGTGGATGCTCGAGACACAACTGTCTCTTGTCTGCGATAAGGTTTTTTTCTATTGACGAGAGGTTTAATATACTTTCTATTTTTGGTTTTTTTGGTCGACGAAGATGGAGATTTATGATGGTTTAGCAGATTATTCTCCGGATATGCTTCCCTAGCCATCGTCAGATAGCAACCTCCGCCNCCCCCCCCCCCCCCCCCCATCTTCCTAGCTGACTCGTGTTTTCTGAACCTATTTCGGTAGTCTGGTCTGAGGGTTGTCCCCTTTCTTCAACAATCGTTCTTGCTTGTGATGCGTTGAATGGAACCCCAGGCCATGGCCTCTTGCCCGATCCTTGGTTGGCGGAGGGTTTTGAACTTGGGTATGTCCTCTCTCATCCTTCTGCTCTATCTTTTCAGGGTTTGTCGAGCGATCATCAGGGCTTTTTGTCTCAAGGTTCTCCTCTAGACTACTCTGCAGGAGATCTATTTTCTCAGACTCCTTTGGCTCAATATTTCTGGATTCCTCTAGTTTCTACTTTGTAGTGTTCCCTTTCCGACAGGTCGTTTTTGGCACCTGGCTTTGTGGGATTCCAGGGTTTGGACCAAGGTTTTCTCTCTTCGTGTCTCTATCTTGATCTAGAGTATGATCTTCCTCTTGGCTCTGGTCCATCGCAGCAAGAAGTAGGGATCATCACATCTTTTCTTGACCCTACCAATCTTAATGGCTAGGATGGCGCTCTAGGGGGGGGCTTATGGAGTTCATGCGCCCATCTTAATAGATAATTCCTCTCCTCAAAGCCCTGGTCACAAGCGGTGATGAAAAAACAAGTGCGTGTTGGCCTCCTTAGTAGAATCAAATCTTGTTATGGGAGAAGATATCACCATGGCCAAAGTAACTGAGATGGTAGGCAAAACCCTTGTCGAGAAAGCATATGGTCGACATTTCAGTCTCAAAACCCTTCCATCTTGGGTGGCAGTATCGTGGGGTTCCTCCTATTGCTCTCTTCCACAAATTAATCAACTATCAAAAGGGTGGTTCATGTTGAAATTTGTTGAAGTTTCTCAGGTTGAAAAAGCGCTGCTGAGCGGATGGTGTATTGACTCCTCCCCGATTTTATTGAAGAAGTGGGAACCCTCCATTGACGCAAGCAGTGAAAAAATGGATTCCATCTGTATTTGGGTTTGTTTGCCTGGTCTCCCTCCGCATTTCTGGTCTGTTAAATATTTTCATGCAATTTGTAACTCATTGGGGGAATTCCTAAATGTTGATATGTCTTTCAAGGAGATGGGAGAAATGTTTGTGGCTCGTATTCTAGTCTCCCTCAACATTAGGGGCGCGTTGCAAAAATAGTTCAATATGACAGATGGGGGCCACACTCACACTCAAATTTTGGATTATGAGGGGGTTTCCTTCCGGTGCAGGAGATTCCATGAATATAGATACATCATAAAGGATTTCCCTCTCCCCTGCATAGGTTGTGTAGAAAATGCTTCTCCTACTTGTTTCAAAAAGCGTTTTGGTCTGCCCACTTATGATGGTTCCAACTTTGTTCCTTCCTCGATGGATCGTTCGTGTTCCTCGAGTCATCCTCCCTCCAATCAATAGGTGGATTCAACCTTCCATGAGTCAACCACAAGCATTGAAGATCTTGCCTTGATCCATTACTCGGTTGTCGCTAGGTCCGAGGTTATCACTCCCCATGGGTTGCACATCTCTCATCCTTATTGCTCCTTTTTGGGTATGCATGTCTCTATTCCTTTTCCTATTAATGGTTTAATTCAGTCTGTTAATTTTCTAAACATGGATCCATCCCATCCGTTTAGGACCTCCCTTTCCCTTAATCTTTGAGCTTGCGAGACTGCCATTCTCCCTTAACCTCCTCATCTCCCCCTATTTCCTCTTGCTCCCTCCTCTCGGTTTCACATCTTGGCTCCCCTTCATCGAACTCTAATGATGATCCCTCCTCCACTAGCTCTGAGGATTCGACCATTCTATTACACCTTCAAAACAAAAACATTATGGCCTCAGTGTTGGGTGGTTCCAGACTTGTCTCGAATCCTAATTTGCACAATCACAAAAAAGGTAGAGGGAACATCTCACATATCTCCAAGGCACAAAGTCATGCACTAGTTGACATTACATATCGTAGACAACGTTTCATCTTCGGGGCCCTTAGAGAAACACTTGGCCCTGAGGATGTTCCCCCATGAAGTTTATCTCCTTCAACTATAGAGGGGTGGAGAGCCCCCATAATAAACTCGCCCTCAAGCAGTTGATCATCTTGAATCAACCAAGTGTTATTCTCCTCCAATAAATGATGTCTACTGAGGTCTCTGTGACAAGGATGTTGGATTCTCTATTGCCTTCTTGGAAGTTCTTAAGAACTGATGGTCATTTCTGTGGAATGGCGGTCAGATGGAATACTCAGTTTGTGAAAGAAATAAACTCCTTGGCTCTAGACTCCTACCTAGGGGTGGATCTTCTAATTGAGGGAGTGGGGATGGAATTCAGGGTCTTAAATGTGTATGGGTCGTATGTTGAGCGCGCTCCCTTCTGGGACACTCTCCTCAAGAATAACCTTCTCAAGGTTGAGAATCTTATCTTGGGTGGAGATCTAAACTTCTCCTTAGGGGAACCTGAATTTTGGGGCCCTTCTGTTCGTATGGATTCTCAAACCAAATTGTTTACTCACCTACTTATTGAAAGTAGTCTCATTTATATTCCTCCACTCAAGCTCCTTCCCACCTGGAGGAACATGAGGTCGGGCGATGCCTGTGTGGCAAAACATCTTGACCGCTTTCTAGTCTCAGAATCTCTTTTGGATCTTCCCTTATAGTTCCGTCAATGGATTGGTAGTGGGGGTGAATCTGACCACTCCTCGATGTGGCTTGAAATTGAAGGTGGTCCCAAAAATCAAGCTAGCCCTTTTAAATTCAATGCAACATGGTTATCTGACGACGATTTTCAGAATTTGGTGAAGGAGAACTGGGTTGGCTATGACCAGGGCATTGGCCTCTTAGTGGTTGTCCAATTTGTGGCTAATTTAAAGAGAATTAAAAAGTTGGTGATCCCTTGGGCTCTCGCTAAGAGGGTCAGGGAGGTGCAGGAACTAAGACAAATTTGATTGGATTTCCCAGTCTACAGATGGTGGTTTTATCTCGATGGAGGCTAAAGCAGACCTTAAAGCACTATAGATCCGTCGAAGGAATTTTTTGAATGATTATGAAGTTGAATGGCGTCTGAAGAGCAGGGTCACATGATTGGATAAAGGGGACAAAAACACAAAATTCTTCCATGCATATGCAAAAGTTAGGAAAGCATATAACACTATCTAAAATATTAAGGGCTAGGGGGACACTTATGTCTCTTCTTTTGAGGGTTTGGCCCAGTTGGGGAAAAACCATTTCTAGAACCTTTTCAAGGTCGATCAAAGAGCCAATATTGTAGACATTATCATGTTGGATCTTCACTTTCCCAAATTTATAGATGAGGAATGAAATAGAAATCTATTTTTTGAAGTTAATGAAGAAGATCTCAAAGAAACACTCCACAACTTAAAAAAAGATAAAAGTCTTGGGTCGGACAGGTGGACTATTGAATTTTAATTGGGGTTCTTTGAGCTCCTTGGTGCTGACCTACTGAAAGTAGTCGAAGAATCCAAAAGGAATGGGATAATGCACACACCTATAAATTTGACTTTCATTGCTCTCATTCCCAAATTGGAAGACCCTCAAACCTTCGATGACTTCATGCCTATTTCCCTATGCAAATGTCTCTACAAAATTATGGCTAAAATTATTGCTCGAAGGTTAAAACCCTTATTCTTGGGAAATATCTCTCAAGAGAAGTTTGGTTTCCTAGAAGGTCGTTCGATTCATGAAGTGATTGATGTGGCTTAGGAGGGCCTCCATAGTTTAAATACCTCAAGATCCCGGGGGGCTATTATGAAAATTGACTTATTCAAAGCTTTCGACTAGGTCAACTGGTCCTATATCATACTCCTTCTTACGCATCTGGGGTTCGATGTTTCGTTTATAAAATGGGTGATGGATTTTATAACCTCGGTATATTTTGTAGTTCTCATTAATGGGGTTGCCTCTCCTTTCTTTTAGTATTAGCGTGGCTTAAGACAGGGATGCCCTCTTTCTTCTCTATTATTCTTGTTCATGGCAGAGGGTCTTAGTCGTGCTATTGGTCAGGCGATCAACTCGAGAGACTTTCAAGGAATATTAGTTTCCCCTTGCCACATAATTACACATCTTCTCTTCATGGATGATGTGTTAATATTTTGCAGTGGGAGACCTAGAGATGCAAAAAAAATTGCAGATATTTTCAACGTGTTCCATACGACCACTGGTATGATAATCAATACTAGGAAATCCACCATCTCTTTTAATGGGATGGAGGCAGAGGCTGTAGATTTCTATCTTTCCCTCTTTCCTTTCTCGACTATGGATTTATCGGAAGGAATCAAATATTTGGGTTTCCAACTAAAACCAAATGACTATGGAAAGGTTGATTAACGTTGGCTCCTCAAAAAATTGGAAAAACGACTAAAATGATGGAGCTTCAGGTGGTTGTCAAGGGAAGGTAGGCTCACCTTGGCCAAATCTATTTTGGAAGTTATCCATGTCTACTGGATGTCCCTAACTTAGATTCCTAAAGGGATTATGGATAAGGCTAGATGGATTTGCTTATGTTTTATTTGGTCCAATCCTGAGGATAAATACAACGCCCCCCTTGGGCTAATTAGGATCATCTTGCCTTCCCGAAATCCTTGGGTGGATGGGGCTTGAAAAATATCCTTTTGTTTTCAAAATGATTTGCAACAAAAGTTGGATGGAGACTTATTTCATGTGCCAACCTTTGGACCATTGTAGTAGAGCACAAATATATTCTCCCAGATTTCTTAGAATACTGGATACAAAAACCTGTAAAATCACATCCAAATTGTTCCATTATTTGGAAGGTTGTTATCTCCTCCTTCCTCGTGATCGGTGATGGTTTAGCTTGGAGAGTTGGCAATGGTAATCGTGTTCAAATAAGGGTTGATCCCCGACCGAGATGTGGCATTGATCATATTCTTCCTATTGATTTAGTTGAAAGTCTTGACATGCAGGATATTCATTTCTTATCTTAGGTGGCGGACCCTGTCACCACCTCCCTTTGGCAGCAAGGATTGATGAGCTCAACAACATTGGGTTTGGCTGGTAATATTTCACAATCATGGATCAATTATATAACTGCACTCCAATCGGGTCATTTTAGGATCACTGAGGGAGAAGATGAACTGGTGTGGTAGAAGGCTACTCATGGGGTTTATACCCCAAAACTTGGTTATGTTTCATTAAACATTGAACTCATGCAAAGGGAGCCAAGTTGGTGGTGGAGTGGACTATGGAAGTTAAAATGTCCCCAGAAGGCTAAGATTTTTATGTGGTGTGTCATCAACAATAAAATTCCTACGTGGGAAAACATGTGGAAATGTAGTATTGTCGACCCTAGATGGCGTCCCCTTTGTAAAGGAGATAATGAAACACACACTCATATCTTCCTATTCTTCTCTCTCACCAGGAAAGTTTGGATTGAAATAAAAACTCTTCTAAATCAAGTGGTTGCTTGGGATAAGCCCACAATGGAGCTGGCTTGGCAATCATGGTTACAGGTTGTTGTCCACAAAGGTATTAAAGCTATGCCTCTCATTGTTTTTTTGGGTATCTAGCTGGCCCACAACAAAGCCATATTCCAAGATTTTCCCTCCCTTCCAAAAATTATATTTGCTCAGGGACTCTCGATTCTCTCCCATTTCCCTCAGAAAAAATACATCCCTGTCATCCACATTATACAACCTGAACTCATAGAACGCTGCAGTCCCTGGGCCTACTTTGATGGCACCTCTCAGAATGGAAACCAACAATGTGGTGGGGGTGTTGTTCTATTCCTCTCCACATAACACTTCTTCAAACTTATAATGGGACTAGGGCTGGGTGCCAACAATTTTTCTGAACTTATGGCCTTAAAAGTTCTACTTCAATTTGTTGGGGAAAAGGGGGTCTAATCCATCCAATTGTTTGGAGATTCCATGAATGTTATCAATTGGTCTCGGAAAGCTCAATTATGCCATAATATATTTTTGCTGCCTATTTTGGGGGAGATTTTCAGGTTCCTTGACTCATTTGTTTCTTCTTCACTTAAACATGTTTACAGGGAACAAAACCAACTAACATATTCTTTATCAAAAGCAAGGACTCAACTCCTCTTTGGGGAACGACACATTACTGAAGCAATGTGTGAAGATGTATATGAGTAATATCACAAGCCCTTCAAAGAGGTTATGGTTCAACCATAACAACAATTTTATGGGTCATCAACACTTTCAATTCTACATGCTTATGTTCTACTCCTTATTGTACTTCTCTCTGTATTATGTTCGATCATACTTCCGAATACCGATTCAGAGCCTTTGAAGTTGTTTGGTTCCCTATGGAACAACTTTTAATTTGATGGTCAACTATTATGTTTAGTATACAACTGTTGTATTTTCTCGAATGTCTTTACTAAGACCAAGGGACATCACATGATGATTTTTTACTGGTTGCAGCCATGAACATCTGTTTTCACAGATGAACCGTGCTTAGTAACACCTACATAATGTAATTTTGTCTCTTCGGATGAATAAAATTACGTTTTTTTTTTTCTATGGAAAAAAAACATTATTATTAAAGTATTAAAAATATTAATATGTTTTTTAGTATATTAATATATTTTATAATATATAAAAATATTTTATAATGTATATATATATATATATATATATATATATATATATATTATTTTTTAATGCGTTATAATATATAAAAATGGAATATATTAATATGTTTTTTNTATATATATATATATATATATATATATATATATATATATATATATATATATATATATATATATATATATATAATTTTTTAATGCATTATGTTACACGAACATCTCTCCCATACTGGGTTGTAGAGTGTCTATCGAAGCAATCACTTTTAGTATTCCTTGATTTTGTTGCACGGAGAAAAGTGAGGTGCATATTACAACTTAGTATTAAAGATATTGTAACGTCTCTCTCATTTGTTTATCCCATGTAAAGTTATCCCAATTTTAAATTGTATACAAACTAATAAAATGGAATATATATACCTCTAGATGGGGGTAGGGTATGTATACCTCTATGGACTTTAGCAGTCAAATCCCTATGTGGAGGGGTTCCCTTGTCCCACAAACAAGGGGGTCTCATACACCAATTTATTGTGTGGCTTGGTCATGACCTTAAAATTAGATTATTGATATTATTAGTATTAGGTATGTATGTATGTATGTATGAAAAAATCATGTGCTTCAAGTGCCTTGACATGTTGTTAAGATACTTTTATGCCAAAGACCCTAAAAAAGCCAATAAAGTTGGCACATTAACCTAATTGATATGGTATTATGAGACCTGGTATCCAACAAATGTTTATGCAAATACAAAAAGGACCTAAATACAAGTCCATGGTTTTTCCCAACCCATCCACTATCTCTTCATATTATTCACTAAAATTAAATCAAGTATTTGCTACTATGTAGACTCTAAATAAATTGCAATTTTTTTCTAAAAATATGTTACATTGACAACATAAATTCATTCCTTTACTTCTTCAAAAGAGATAACTCTAGCATGTAACTATCGACCTTCCTTCGACAACCAGTGCACCTCTTGATCCAATTCTTGAAAGACATGAGTGAGAGAGGTATTTTCACAAGTTCCAACAACCTCTAACAAGAGTTCACTCTAAGTCTAATATGTACATTATGTACAAAGCCAAACCCTTGCATCCAATTTATAACCAGTGAGGAATCACCATACGACTCTAGCCTCTTTTTCCCTTGATTAATTGTGCACTTTGATAAAAGGAAAACAACCCAAAATTTTGCACAATTATTTGATTTGGGACCAATTCCAGCTTTGACACTGATAACGTGTGTGTTAGAAAGAAACATCACACCCCCAACACTACTAAAAACAACATCACACCACTAGGCATCATAAAAAAAAGCTCCATGGAATAGACTTTTCAAGTTGCATCTCACTAGTTTGCCTAATAGACTTGGTTACTACTATGGTTTTTATATTTGAAACCAAAGCACCAACTCTTGTCATAACTTGAAAAGTTGGAATAAATATCTCTTCAAATAACATAGAGTTTCTAGCGAACCATATTCTTCAAAACATAAAGCATAGAAGTGCCTTGACCTTCGTTAGTTCCTTCTTGTCAAACCATATTTTTAGACATTCATTTATTGTAGATCCTTTCCATAGATTTTTTACACATGTTACTAATTCAACCTCCCTTTGTAGCTGCATCGAGAATGGGAAAGTTATTAACATGTGACTTATATTTTCCTTTGCTACCTTGCACAAAGTACATCTACTTAGGCCTTTTTTACCTAACTTTTGCATGTTCTCCCAAGTTAAAGCCTTGCTTCTCAAGGACAATCATAGAAAAAAATTGGTTTTCTTTAGTGCCTCCAACTTCCATACTTTGTCCCACCACCAAATTGAGTCTTGTGGATCTAAAGGAGACAAATATGTATACCTTAAACTTGTTGTGTACCTACCTCTAGATTTGTTATAAGATCTTGCTAATAACTCATAATCCTCCTTAGTCTAATATGAACCCTTTTGATCTTGTCAATGTAAATCTTCCACAGGTTTGTCTATATGCCACCAAACCCCGAATTAGAATTGCCTCATAATGAGGGCCCAAATATCAGAACTACCTCCATAACATACTTCATTAAATTTATTCTCCCTCTAATAGATAAACATCTAATGCATCAATGATTTATCCTAGCTTTAATCTTTTCAAGCATCCACCCTAATCCTTTTTCTAACAACTACTGGGCTTTATAATATACCTAAAATACTTGAACCCAATACAAAAATCTATTCTTTTAAAAGGGGAAATCTTAGGCAAATTAGTCTCTAAGCCATCTTCCATACCATGAAGAAAATTGAAGAATTTTGTATATTCAATTTCATACATGTGGTTGAGAACCCCCTATTTCACCCCTGTAATGATACCAATCTAGTTCTTTTTGCCTCTTTAATATCCTTGCTCATGCCTTTCACTACTACTAAAAACAATAAAGGAGAAAGTTCACACCCTTGCCTCAAAACCTTTGTAAGTCTAGAGAAATTGGAGGCTTAACCATTAATGAGAAGAGCAAAGGACACAACAAAGATACTTCCCAGTATCTATTTGACCACTGTTATCCCTGATTTCTAGGGATAACTAAGAGATCATGTCTCGAGGCCCACAGGTCCTAGACATGGAGTACCGAGAGCAAGGTTGACCTGAGAATGGCCCTAGAGGGCCCATCCTTCTCTTCTTTCTTCAGATCCGTCCTGTCAACATCAACAACATCCATCACCATCGGCTTGGTCTTGTATCGAAGAAGGCTCTTTCTCCATGAGGTAATTGGTCCAGGTATCATGGTATGTGTCACTTTTGATCATTATAACCTTTAAATGTATGCATCTAATTCCTTTTATTTCTGACGACTACTTGGATCTTACATTGACCCGCTTGACCATGCTTGGAGAGATTTACTGGGTACCCTAGCAAGCCTGTACCCATAGGTTTTAGTTTTCCACTGGGGGGTTTCTAAAGAGCCATCATCCGCTCCCATCATACCATCACTTTTCCATCTTGTCTCCCGCTCATCTGTCCCATTCCCCTTGTCCGGGCATTAGGATGATCTGTTTGTGGGGTTGCACCTTATCTCTTGGGAAGAAGGGGCTAAAGGCCCAGAATGCAAAAGCAGCTGGTAAAAGATAAAAGCCTAACAACGAAACCTCGAGATGCTTCGCCCAGGGATCCCCGAGAAGGCTATAAAAAGCCTCTCAGCAAGAAATAAGAGGGACCTGAAAAAATAACAAACAAGACCTAATAAAGAGGATAGGGGGTCTCATCATGAGCCAACCTATTATGTTCATGGGTACCTAACAGCATGACATTTCCATCATCTGGTTACCACGCCAGGGCAGTGACCTTTGGTTGCATGGCCAAGGGAAAGGGGGTCTCATCACGAGCCAGCCTTATCACCGCTATGAAAGTACTTGTGGGTAACACTGTCAGCTCTGGTCACCACGCCAAGGCAGTGTCCTCTGGTTAGCCCTTGAATAAAAAGAAAAAGAAGAAGAAAAAACAAATAAAGAAAAGAATAAAGGCAAAAGGGGCTTGGAAAAAATTGCATCCATGATGGGTACAACTCGCCTTCTACAAAGGCACCCACAGGTAATATCATGCATCCCTCGCTCTCACTCTACTCGTATGTCTGGACATCCCTTGAACCACTTCACTTCATTTTACATGGCTTGGATGAAACCCCTTGAAGACTTTCCCTTCCTTATGGATACTATCCCAATAGGGTGTCTTGTCCTTTTCTTCAAACTTGTATTGTAGGTCTTTGTAATGTCTTTGAGCTATTGGATGATATATCAGGGTTTTTATGCATATGTCTAATAATATTAATGATGAAATGTGATTAACATTGCTATGATCCCTGTGACTAATGAGCCCATGGAGGGTGTAGTTTTTGATGTGCAGGACCATGCCCGATGGACAGGTACCACATGGACTGGTACACATGGGGAGATGATTAGTTCGAACCTCCATGGGGTTGAGAATCCCATCAGATGGTTGTTGATACCCCATCAGGGGCAGAGACAGGACAGTGTTTGACCGAGGTCTTGTACCAGAGAAGAAGAGGACGTTCCATCAGGGGCACTTTGGCTGAGCCAGACCTAGGGGGATTGACCCACTTGCAGTGGAATGCTGGCCCCAGATGATCCAGGACGTCACTAGGAGGCTTGTGACATCATCATGAGCATATGGCAGATGGACAGGGTTGTTGGCACGTGTGGCAGTTTGGAAGAGCCCAAGGAGGGCCAACGTCTGGCTTTTGGATGTTGCACTGGCCCCAAAAATGCCTAACGTCTCCCTCAGGAGGGCTTGACGTCTCACTTTTTGGCTCATTTAGGATTTTAAAAAAGTATTATTTTGGTTTAAAGCCTTGTCGACTAATTTTTATGACCTAAAATTAATTAAAGGTCATGATACAGTATATATAGAGGAGTTTTATCCTCATTTTGACATAACACACAACTCACTCTCCTAGTGAGATCTGATTTTTGTGCCCTTGTTGGGTATTTCATCTTTTGAGTGAGGCGCACTTGTTGAAAGAAGGCTTTTCTTGGCATTTTTTGCATTTCTCTTGAAGGAAGGTTTACAACTAGGGTTTGCAATGCTATTTCATCATGATATGTAAGTGTTTTTTCTGCAAAACTTCTTAATTGAATGGTTGTAGTCTTATATTCTTGCATTTATTATAAATTTTGTTGATTTTAAAACCCTAGGTGACAAACACACAAGTAGGTTGTTGTCTCATGTCCCCTAAGAGAGAAATTCTTAGCCATTGAAGAAGGAAGGAAGAGTCTAGTCATTGCTACACTCTTGTTACTTCTTCCCCTGTGCTAGCCATACCTTTTAAAGGTCAAGAAGGAGGAGACATCCCAGACCTAGGTTATCTACACCTAGGGTCATCCCGCTTCTAGGGTTTGGTGATAGGGCCTTGCCTTTGCAACAATCTCCCTCACCTCACTCTCGTGTCTTGATGCTAGCCGTTTTTTCCAAGATAAACCTAAGGAAGGAGGAAAGAGCATGAGGCCTTGCTTAAGAAACACTGGAGTGAGCCTCTTTCCCCTAGGGTTTTGATTTTGGGGCCCTGCCATTGTAGCACCTCAGAACCCTTCCCTCTCGTCCTTAGCCTTTTTCCCTTCAACCTTGCATCCTCTCTTGAATTGACTCCATTTACCCTTAGGCACAGATCTCAGGTCTCCAACGTTGAAGTGATAGTGGTCAAACAACTCTTAAAACTTTTATAATTTGAAACCCTAACTAACTACTAACCCTAATAAGGCTGACGTCATCCTTGGTTATTCCATCTTGATGCAACATTTTCTGTTGATAAGCAATTAGATGGTGTTTTAAATCATTTATTGAGTAAGGGATTGATTGGATACATTGTTTGCTACATCATCTCGATATTTATTGATGAATTGATATTGTTCCATTGCTATTATTGATAAACATTGATCTTGTCAATATCTATTGTATAATTGCCAATATATTGATATCAGATAGTTATATGAAGTACTAACCCATTGAATCATAGCCTGCATGTATTGTTTTTCTGTTGCTTTGTTCCGGGCAGGTGTTCTCATTTGGGGCTACACTTCATTATTGGATTTTTAGCCAGACTATTTGATCTTGGTGGTAACCTGTGAGGAGGGACTTTTACTTTGACCTTTATACCTTCAAAACACCAGGTTACCGGGGACGTCTCCCCTGGGCCTAACCTCCCTGAATAGAAAGAACCTCCCCATTGTGGTGACATTGGGTGGGGTAGGTTCCTGTTACGCCAGTTTGGCCTCTATCTTCTAGCCATTTGACCTAGCTACAAATTGTGCGATGACATTTTGGCGCCGCTGTCGGGGAAGACTGAGTCAATTCTCCTCAAATGACAAATCTTTTCGGTAAGCCCTGCCTCAGAGACTTTTTCTTACAAGCTTACCTGGCGACTCCACTAGGGTGTTATTCCCCTTTTCTTTGATAGTTTCAAGAAAATTATCTGGCGACTCCACCAATGACAACCCGTAGCGGGCGAAAATACTCAAATCCCTCTATTGTGGCCACTATTAGCCTAAAAGGCTTTGCACCCCCGATTAATCCTCAAAAATGGTCTCACCCAGAGAGTTTCAGCTATTTCAACCTAAGTAACATTCAAGGAGGTCTGCATGACTTACCCAAGGATGTAAATTCCTGGTTACCACTCTTCTCTGGAAAATCTGTCCCTGGGAAACCACATTGGGCCCATTTCTATTATAAATTTTAATTTCATCTGGCTAGTCAGGAACACCATGATGTCTTTATGAGACTCTTTGCAAGCTCCCTTGTAGAGGATGCTAACGTTTGGATTGATGGCCGCCCGAAAGGAAGCATAAAAAACCCTGAAGAACTGCAAAGGGCCTTGAGAACAAGGTGGTGCGATAGTGAACATTTGCAAGATTCCTTTTCCCAATACCTTGGCATTTTCCAAGGATCCTATGAAGGTATTAGAGAGTTCAGTGATAGGTTCAACCTTCTCCTAAAAAAAGTCCGGTCGAAGGTAGGCTCAGAACAAGCTATCCTCGATCATTTCTTGTCCTCCTTGGAAGGGGATTTACAATTCACCCTCAAGGACCGATCACCTGCAACCTTAGGGGAAGCACAAGACCTGGCCTTTCAGATTGAGAAAAACCTTGAGTTCGAAGACTACATTCATCAGATGGACCTTTCACAGAATTTTGACCTATGGGATCCTGGTAATGAACTTGTCATGGAACCTAAGTCTCCAAGAATTCTCCAAGTCGAACTTGCTCCCACTAAAAGAAAATGGAGCCTTTCCCATGAAAGCATTACCCCTTCCCAAGAACCCCCTCTGAAAAAGGTCCATCCTAAAGACAAGATTGAAACTGTCCTACCTAAAAACATTGAGCAGAATCCTTCGGAAGACTTCTCTCTTTTTATCCACCAAGTGGGACACCCTTTCTCTAAAATTTGTGAGTTTACACCTTTCTATGTCACTCTCCAAGTCAAAGACTCCCTCCTCCACAACTGTCTCTTGCATCCAAATGCCACAACCAACATGATGACAGAGGAAGTTATGTATCAATTAGGTCTGAGCCTCGCACAAACAAATATAGGAGGTGACTTTGCAAGAGGGATCATTAACAATCTCGAGCTGGCCTTTGACTCCTGCCCCAGTGCTCCTTTCTTGATAAATGTGGTTGTCATAGATGTTGTAAATAATTTGGGGATTATTCTTCACAAATATATCATAGAGAATTTGAATGGAAGTATTCATAAACAACAGTCCAAAGCAACCATCCCTCATCCTGAAGGGGGATTCTTTACCATCTACAATGAGCCTCTCGTTGGCTCCCTGGTTGAAACCTCTAATGAGCCAAGTGACCAACTTTTATGTATCGATAATGACCTTAATAATTGGTTCATCCGAGAAGGGAAGTTATATGTGGATGCCGTTGAAGAGACCGAAGGAATCTGGACTTTAGAATTCGATGGATCACACTCAAGCTCTGGATTAGGCGTTGGAGTAGTTTTAACAACCCCTTCCAATGAAGTCTTTTACCATTCATATAGGCTGGAATTCCGGTGCACCAACAATGTTTCAGAGTATGAGGCCTTGATTCTAGGTCTCAATTTAGCAATTGACAAAGGTGTTACAATCCTAAAAGTAAAGGGGGACTCAGACCTCATTGTATCGCAAGTTTTGATGAGATTCGCCACTAAAAATGAAAATTTGAAAAGGTATCGAGATGTGGCTCAAGCCCTTTCAAAATCCTTCAGAAAGGTGTCAATCGAAGCCGTTCCTCGAGAAGAAAACCATGTGGTTGATGCTTTGGTTGTCTCTGCTTCTACTTTACAACCATGTGAGGGACCTCTTCATGACCTATGCAAGCTGGAAGTTCTTTTTAGGCCTTCTATTCCCGATAATTTGGAACATTGGCAGGTTTTCGAGGATGATGATCAAATTATCAGATACATGAAGAACAACGAAGAGTTCACCGATTCGCAAGTTGCTTTCCTAGCCGATTCTATGGACCTGGAAGTCATTAACTTGCAAAGCAATACCTTGCCAAAATGTTGTATTCCCCTAGAAAACCTTTTTGATAGGCATGATGTTTTTAAGGGAAAAAGAGCCAACAAGCAAGGTGAAGAATCCCTAGAATTCAATATCGGTACAGAAATGGACCCAAGGATCGTCAAAATAGGAAAGGGCACCACCGAGAAAGAAAGAAAGGAAATACTAGCACTCATCAGAGAATTTAAGGATACCTTTCCTTGGAACTGTTGTCCCAGAGTCTGTACTTAAGGCTTAGAAGTATATTGTCTAGGCATCTGAAAGTGAGTAAGGGGTAGAGAAGGAAGAAACATCAACCTTTGGTAAGGGAAACTAGGGCTGATTTCTGAGTTGGGGTTGTCTAGCTTCCAACTGTTCCTGGATGTTTATATCCCTTTCAATCGTTTCCCATGAACGTTTGAGCTCGAACCGGGTAGTGGTTGTTTTAAGAATAGTATCAAAAATATTTAAGGCAATATGTGTTTGATCTGATAGTTTGGGTTCGATATTAGGCTGTCTTGTTACAGGGACAGTCATAGAGGAACAAAAAGATTAAGAAAAACTCGGGGGAAATTTAGGTGTTGTCTCAATTTCGGTCGTATAAAAGAGAGTTTACAGTTCCAGGAGTGAAAATAGGGTGCAAACCAAAGGCCCTTTCCCGTAACTGAGTTATATTTTAATAAAGATGTATGAGGTGGGAGAAAACATTAAGCTGTCTATCATGTAAGGCTCCTATCAAGGGAGAATCTCACTTATAAACAGAAGAAGAAAATGGTAAAGAAATAACCCGATGAAGCATAAAATATATATAGAATTCTAAAGTGTTGACTGGTCTTATACCTGCTGATAGCTGGTACAGAGGAAAAACAGTAAACAATATAGAAAACCATAATTCATTCACTATAGTAGAGGTTGTACTAAATTATAGCGAAGCATTCATCAGATACAAATATGAAATGATATGAAATATGAGATACAAGGAAACAAACTCATAACATAGACGTGACGGAATTGAGAATCTTCATATTTTCTTTATATTAACTCTTAAAATAGAAAACCTCTATTACAATCGACACAAAAAGGTCCAGCCTCTGTTCCTTCCTTCTATTGTATATTTATACAGATTTACATATGATGGAATCTCAAACGTTCCAGGATTTTCAGTTACAACAAGAAGGAGGTCAATCATTTCATTTCTTTATCTCTGTCTTTATTTGGTACCAGAAGCTTGCCCTCTCGCATGCTCGGTACAAGTGATGCATCATTCCACCAGCCGAGATATCAACCTTGACGGTTCCGCTTGACAATTGGCCTCAAAAGAGTAACAATCTCGGGCTAATTGCGACAACCTTTCTTCCATCTGTCTGTCTATGATGTCAATAGCGCACAATTGCACACTTGGTTTAATCATACATTTATCTATTTGAACAATGTCTGCCATGGTTACTTGTGAGATTTCGGTCGAATCTCTTTCTTCTTTTTCATTTATATCAAGTGAGATTTTTGCTATATTCATTTGACTTAATGTCTCAACATTGCCTTCACTATCAATACTTAACAGATTACCATCTATAGAACCAAAAGCCTCTTCAAAGGATTTCATTACCTTCTTGGCTTGCAGTTTACCTTCTGCTAAACTGTGCTCCCATTCTTTCAATAAAATATTTCCTCCAGTCTACTCCGAAATGGAAATCCTGGGAGTACTTTCCGATTCCCTATTGTTTGTAGCTATTACAGCCTCTTGAAATGCGACCCGAACTTCTCTAGGTTCTCTTTCTCTGACAGATAAATTTTCCAATACTTCATCAACGAGTAAGTAGTTGTCCTGAATTATCTCTACCTTGGCGAGTAAACTTCGCTGGGCTGCAGAAACCCTGCTCCGAATCTCCATTGCCTGGGACAGGAACATCCCGATATCTATAACTTTACTTTCGACGATTTCCACTCTAGCCTGTAGTTGCTCAATCAAGTCTTTTTGTTGGTCCGCTTGTATATGATTGTTCTAAATTACCAGCTCTTCTTTTTCGAGCTTAGTTTTGAACAACTCTATCTCCTTTTTATCGGCCAACCGTGCTTGTTCTATTCCTATGCTTGCCTGGTCCTTGGCAGCCTCCTCTGTCGTGGCTAGTTTAGCTTCTAAGGTTTTGATGAGGTGATTTTTAACTTTAGTTGATTTTTCAAAACTCCGACTGAAAATTGGTTTGTTGTGTTATATGCCCCTAATGTCCTGGCTATTTCTATAGCAAACTCTTCTTTATTCTTGTCTTTTCCATTGGTCAACACCTTGAACTTCTTGGCTGTTGATCCCTCTTCTTGATAGAATTCTCTTTTTACCACAACCTTTCTCTTCTTATCGAAAAATAACTCATTTGGAGGGAGCTATTCCACCCTTATAGGTCTCAATTCTTTATTTAAAATCCACCCTGTGTCTATGTTTCCCTGAGTTGACTGCAAGGGAGTAATGGAGGCGATGGGATCTCCGATTTGCTTAGCTGGCTGTCCTAGAGTAGTGACTGGAGTCTACTTTTTCGGCGGCTTGGGAGTCTTTATCTCTGTTTTCAGATTGCTAGTTTGCTCTTCCCCGTCCTGGTGTTTTTCTTGGTTGGGTGCCGCATCTTTGGAGCCTTCGTCTTCTTCTTGTTTCACCTCTGTTGTACTTGGATTCTCACCCCGCAATACTGTGGGAAGACAATTGCGTTGATGTTCTTGGAATTTTAGAACATTGACCCTCTCTTCGGGTGCGAGGGCTTGTATTCGAGCCAAAATCTTGGCATAAGATCTTGCACCTCGAAAAAAATCATCCGAGGGCGAATTCTCGTGTTCAAACCTTTTGAGTCCGCAACTGGCCAAGTGATTACTTACGACCCTTTGCGGATCGTGCTTCTTGAATTCAATATGAACCAATTTTAGGTCTTCCAGGGCTGCTGCCTCAGCTTTAGCATGCCCGAAATATAACAAAGAATATGAGTTTAAATGAATAGGAAAAGGTGGCCATACCTTCTTTGAATATCCCTTAAGCTCCTTGCTTATGCCATCTATTACGGTTTGCCTAGAAACCTCACGACAAGCCATCTTATCGGGTATGAATAGTGGTAATGCATGCGGGGGAACAAAAGCCCCGAAAACCCTGAGATATGAGAATTCTGCTTCTACATACCAGTCAGCTATATTACTCAGATTCATCGCTATACTATCCGAGATCCTGGGTGGCGGGTGGCCGAAAATAGTGACATGCAATGGTACCATTGCCCTTTTTAAAGATTTCATACACGAAATCTTCTACTTTGTTTTCCCATAGTTTTGAATGATAGACGTGGATGGGCTTGGCCTCTAATGGAGTCCAACTCTAGCTCATTAAGGGAAAGGGCGTTAGAAAACACACAACGTCCATAATGTATGTGGACATAAAGAATGAAGCAATCTTTCTGCTCTCCCTCTGCGATTGATACTCTGTCACTCGACTGGTCAAGCTATCAGACAATATTTTAGCCCAGTCGAAGGAACAACCTTCGACGTCTGAATGTATTAGAGGCACCCACTGAAGGAAACAATGTGTGGTGTCCTCTCTCCCGTATAATATGCAGGTCATCATAGCTACATATTTGAACTATGGTTCCAGAGAAGCTATTGAATATATACCGTTACTGTCCGCCCTGAACTTCGCAGGGTGTGAGACCCAATCTTTGATTAAACTGGACATAGTCTTGTCATATTGCAGACATTCCTTCTATTTGAAATTCTCCAAGAATTCAGAATTGTATGTAAAGTGTGATCTAGTTGGCAACTTGTACATAGCTTGAAGTTGTTCGGGTCTGAAAATGCCAATAGTGACCTTCTGCTCGTTGATGATGGTTCTGGTTGGTATATCCACATGGTTTAATGCCCACTGGACCATATCATAGTAAGGGAGCAGTCGTGGCCTGGTCGCTACTTTATGCATTCCAGCTTGGACGACGATATTATATTTGGTGGTCAGGTCGTCTTTTTCATTGTCACTAGAATCATCTGAATAATCTACCAATTCGGACAATAGAACATCAGAAACAAATGACTAGGTATTGACAGAGTCAACACTTCGAGGTGAAGTATCAGAGACGTTGTCTGAACCTTGTCCCGAAACCTCAACGTTGGCTTTAGACGCTTTTCACAGGGCCATGGCAGGGGATCCTGCTTTAGCTCTTCTGCGATAAAAATACGTATACATACATAAATTAATTCGCGGAGAAAGTTTGCTCTGTGTAATGTAGAAATGAATTTGTGATAACAAATAATAGATATATACATTCAACCATTTAAAACTCGATACTTTTCAGGAACAGAACGGTCAAATCATTCTTAAATATAATTTTAGCAATAAAAACCCAATCCTTACTTGTCGATTCGCCTTGCTTCTAATTAATGCCATAAATTATGACAGTTCGAAACACAAGTTGGCGAAAGGAAAAATTAAGATTGCCTCGTAGACTGTGCATGCATCAAATCATGGGAAATACTGGCTTAGCTCAATTAATCAGGTTTTATCAACGTTAATTAATCTTTTGGTACTCGCTACTTCTGGAGTTTTCACTCTAACCATTCCAGCCTCTAAAACCCGAGACTTCGATAATTAGCTTTGGTTAAATAAAAATGAAAACACGTCTAAGTGTTTAATTAATCATGTTTAAAAAAGAACAAATATCGTGGTTATTTATATCGCGACTTCGCGACTCGGAGCTTCGAAGGTATAGATTTCGGGATGTTCGTATGCCGAGTTGAGAAATCGTGAGATCGCGACTTCGCGACTTGGAGCTTCGAAGGTATAACTTACGGGAGGTTGGTATACCGAATTGCGAAATCGCGAGATCGCAATGATCTGATTTAATTAAATTGGGGGATAAAACTGGATTAAGTATTTAATTAATTACGTTTCTATCTTTATCGCGACTTCATGACTCAGGGCTGTGACGGTGTAGCCTTTGAGGGAAAACATACCGAGTTGCGAATTTTCGACTGAGTTTAACCACGGCTGAACTTTTTACCTTTAACACTAACCTGGGTTACTTAAAACAAGAGTCTCGTGGTTTTGCCTATCGGGATTACGACAATAAGACTTTTGGAGTTAGTAAACGTCGAGACACGAAATCCCAATGGCGCTTAACCGTAGTTTAGAAAATATTTACTCTCGCTACTGACCTGGGTAAAACTTTAAGGTTATTTCGCTGTTTCTCTCTTCGGGACTTGTGAACTATGTGATCTATAACACCCGACATGCGAAATCCCGAGGTAAGAAAGGGGAAAAAAATCATTTGAACGAAAAGTATAACTCGCCTTGAGAGTATGATAATCGTCGCCGCTCGCGTGATGAGACTTCCGAGATTTTGAAAAAATAAAGGAAAATATGGAAACGAACTTTCGATTTCGAGTATTAAGAAATAAAATTCAAAACGGGCTAAAAGCAAAGGCGGCTCCAACATAGGCTCCAGCTAGGGATCCCGTTTTCCTATAAGACAGGAAGAACATTAGACCACGTGTCGATATTGGGTAAATGGAATCAATGGCTTTAATCCAGCGAAAAAGTTCCCGAGGACATGCTACCGAAGGGGAAAGAGATTTCGTTTTTTACCTTTGAAAAGCTTTTCAAAACTCAGATACTTTTTAAACTTAGCAGTAGTCCTTTTCAATACTTTCTCCTTCCCATTACTGAATTCAGGTCTGCATTGAGATAATCAAAACAGTCCTAAGAGAACCAACAGATCTTGTGGCTATCGACTTACATCAAAAGAAGAAAATTATACGTTTTTAATCAGGAAGCCTTGTCTGAACTTGGGATGTAGATCAGGTTTTGAAAATAATTGGTTACCAGAGTAGAGTGATATTCATGTATAACAGCCTTACAGATATCTTAGATATTGCTTCACTGCCAGTGAGCCTATTCAGTACCCCAGTGAAGTTATCTGGCCCTTTTTACCGAATTTCCTTTCACCACTTCTGAATATATTTATGCATTTAAATGCTGAGACGAGGGCAATCATTTTCGAATTTCCTTTCATCGTCTCTTGGACTAGATGGGGGCAATCATTCCTGAATTTACTTTCACCACCTGTCTTATAATTTGCTTTTTAGAGCGCGAAGATGGGGGCAATCAGTTTGTATCAGGGATGATATCTTTGTAATATTTTGCATTATAGGTCTGTCAACTTACTTTGATTACTCGATACCAACCTTCCCTTAACCTTCACAACACCTTCGTTCATAGGGAGAAAGGGGAAAATAAATTTTTTTGGGTGTTCTATTTGAGCAAGCCTCAATCCTCCAAAACTATTGAAAAACCTAGGAAAGTCAGCATCACTTTAAGCGTCACTTTGTTTAGCAAGGGACTGAGGAGTTGTGAAGACCCATTTTTTTCCACAATCTGCTTTGAAGCTCTCGAGGTTGAAACGTAATCTCTTCTCCCTATGTATGCAAAAATGAAAAGATGCTGACTTTTTAAAGGGTAAACCCGAAAACAGAAAAGGGTGACAGATAGAGATTTATGGACTGAGAAATAGAGGTCAAAAAATCAAAACTGACTCTTGAAAATCCTTTTCGGGGCACTTTACTTTGACTAACTACTTATTTCGTCTTATTATTTCGTAAACGATTAACCATGAAAATGTTCTATTATTTATTAGTTCAGACGATGTTGCTGTCTGAATAAGGTTATCTCGGTTTTCTTTGATAGCCCTTCAGAGCAAGTTTTTTAGGAAATCTCACCTTTACCTTACCATTTCATTTTCTTTGCAAAATATCAAAAAATCTTTGGTATCACCTGTTTAAGCCAATTTATTTCTAACACCCAACTTTCTGTTTACTTCTCATGCTTGTTTTGTTTGCAGCTGGAATCCTGTAAAAGGCAAATACGAAGGTTATCGAGGCTATCTGAAAGGTGTCGAAAATTCACGAAAGAAAAAGAAAATCAGAATAACAATGCGTAAATGAAAAATATACATATATGTAAAAAGAAATCCTATATATAAATATACACATCATCTTTTTTTTTTTTCTTTTTTTTTTGGCGATTGTTTATGCCATATAATGCTTCAGATAACACCCGTTGACAGGGGCGTTGAGGATTTCACCGTCTAAGTTTTCCAGTAGGAAAGAATTTTTTCCTTCGAGAGATGAGACTCTTAATGGCCCATACCATAGGTGATCAAATTTACCATGTTTCATTGTTTCTTCCCTCCTTGCATCCCAGCTTAGTACTAAATCACCTGGGAGGAAATCTCTATCCTTTTCCCTACGGTCGAATAATGCCTTCATGTCGTCCTGATACTTCTGCATCCTTTCATCTACTTCGACCCTGTGTTGTTGAACCTTGATTAGCTGGTTTATCCTCCTGGTGACATGATTAGGTTCTTCTTTCTGATCTTGCCACAATTTCATCACGGGGAGTGCTAAATTTATAGGTAACACTGCATCTGTCCCATATACCATCTGAAAATGAGACATGCCGATAGACTTTTTAGTGCCTATGCGATTCGCCCACAAAGCGTACTTTAAATGTACATGCCAAGATTTTTTGTTTTCATCCAACACTTTCTTAATTATATTGATCAGGGTCTTGTTAGATGACTCAGCCAATCCATTTCCTTGGGGGTAATACGTTGTAGAATGGCCAAGAATGATATTATACTTTTGGCAGAAGCTGATCATAGCCATAGATTTGAAAGCCTGGGCATTATCTGTGACTATCTTTCGGGGGAAGCCAAATCTTGATAGGATATTGTCTTCTAAGAAATCTATTACCACCGAGTTAGTTGCCCTTTTAGTATGAATAGCTTCCACCCATTTAGTAAAGTAGTCTGTGGCAGTTAAGATCCACTTGTGTTGGGTGCTAGAATGTGGATTAATCTCTCCTATAAAATCTAGCCCCCATTGTTGAAAAGGGGCCTCAGTTTTGACCGGAACTAAAGGCAGAGCCTGGAGTTTCTGTTTACCTATAAATAGTTGACAAGGGTTACAGTCTCGGACCTTGGCGTTAACGTCCGAAAAGAGTTTTGGCCAGCAATACCCAACCCTCAGAATTTTGTAAGTTGTGGCCCTCCAAGCGTGATGCCCTCTACAAACTCCTTCGTGAAATTCACTTATAACCCTTTCTGTTTCCGATTCGACTAAGCAGACTAACAAGAAACTAAGCGAGTCTTTCCAATATAGTTGATTTTCGGCGATACAATACTTAACTGCATGAAGCTTTAAAGTCCTGGCTTTTGATGGTGATAGTTCACTCGGGCATTTTAGAGTCAACAAGTAGGATACTATGTTTATGTACCATTCTGATGATACAAACTTTTCCTCGATCTTAATTGCACTTGTTGGTTCATCAAGATCGTTTACGTTCATATTTTCCTCATATCCCTGTATGTAGTTTATATCCAAATCTCTGAGATTTGATTCAACCAAAAGTTTGGCCAGGCCTTGTCCTTTTATCAATTTAGTAGGTTTGATTTCCAGGTCAAATTCTTGAATCTTAGCCAACCATCGTCCTCTTTTCCCATCACTGTCTGGTTGTACCAAAATATCTTTCACAGAACTGGTCGGTACATACGCAATGATCTTGGAATGTAATACATATGTTCTAAATGCCTTCAGTGCTTTTACCATGGCGTACGCTTGTTTTTCTATTATATCATATTTAAGTTCTACGTCTCTGAGGCTCTTGCTGAAAAATGCAATCGGTTGTTCAAAACCCTCTTCGTTCTTTTGGAGGAGCACCTCGACAATCGTGTGTTCGGAGACAAATGAGAAAATAAGAAAGTCTTTCAGATAATCGGGACTTGCTAATACAGGTGCCTCGGCTATGACTTTCTTAATGTGTGCGAACGACGCTTTGGCCTCTGTTGTCCACTTTACTTCGCTATTGTTTTTCAGCATATCTGTGATCAATTTTACAATTTCCGCGAAATTTTGGATAAATCTTCGTAAAAAAATTATTTTTCCTAAGAAAGATTGAATTTCTTTTACATTTCTAGGAATGTTTATAGTGTCTATCGCTTCAACCCTCTTAGGATCAATCTTAATTCCATCCTTAGATACAATATGACCCAATAATTTACCCTCTTGCATGGCAAAGTGTGATTTCTTGGGGTTTAAGGATAGACCAAACCTGCGGCATTTTTCGAATGTTTGTTTAAGATGTACCAGATGCTCTTCGTCGGATTTGGAGAAAACTTTTAAATCATCGAGATAGATGACTACGAACTTATCCCTCTCTCCAATGAAAGTGATGTCCATAGCGCGTTGGAACGCGGCTCCTACATTCATCAAACCCAAAGGCATCTTATCATACATGAACGTACCCCAAGGGGTAGTAAAAGTTGTTTTTTCTTTATCTTGTTCATTCATGGAAATTTGATTACATCCAGAGAAACCATCAATCATAGACATTCTATTCGCCCCAACTACCCTTTCTAGCACATGATCCATTTTAGGCAGCGGATAGTTGTCTTTAAAAGAGGACTTATTTAAATTTTTGAAATCCACGCACAGTCTAATTTCTCCACTCTTTTTTCTGACCAGGACCAGATTTTCCACCCAGTCAGAATATCTCAGAGGTACTATAATTTTTGCCTCCAAAAGTTTCTTCACTTCTCTCTCGACCACAGGCAATAAAATGGGGTTGAACTGCCTAAGCTTTTGTCTAAAAGGTTTGACCCCATACTTTAAAGGTATCTTGTGATCGATCGCGACAGTGTCGTAGGTTCTTAACTCGTCATAAGACCAGGCGAAAATGTCTTTAAATTGTCTGAGTAGGTCCTTATATTTGTCCTTTATTTTAGGGGGGAGGAGTTTAGATATTTTAACCATCCTGGATTCTTCTTTGGTTCCTATGTCACGGTCCTCAACCTCTTCTGGTTGGGGTTGTAAGGTGGATTTTACAGGTATGTCGTTTTGATCAAATAGTCTTTCCAGAGGGATCAGTCCCTTCGGAATCTGGTTATTTTTTAGGACCAGCATACGATGATTTGCGATTTTGTCTTGGAAAGCTTGAGGGTCCTCCCTTTCTTGCATGATCCATATCTGGTCATTTTGATTTTCTTGATTTGCGTGAGTTTCTGAAAATTCACCTACTGCTTCAAGAAACTTCTTAATTTGTTCATCATCCTCAAAAACCTGCCAGTGCTGGATATTATCTGGTATAGATGGTTTGTGTCTTATCTCTATGTGATACTTCAATTTAAAGGTTGTAGGAGGAGTGAAATTCGAAGCTTCTTTAGCTAATGCATCAGCATGTAATTTTTTTGCGCGTGGGATGAAGTGGACATTTACAGACGAGAAAAAGTTTTCCATCAGATCATAGGCACAGTTCTTGTATGATCTTAATCTAGGATGCTTGGCTTGGTACTGTCGATTTACTTGTTTGACTATTAACTCCGCATCTCCATATACCTCTAGGTTGTTTATTTTTAGCTTCCTGGCAGCCTCTAATCCTAGGACCAAGGCTTCGTATTCACATACATTGTTAGTATAATCTATATCCCATTGCAGTCTGTAAGAAAAAGGAACAACGAACTTTTATTCAAGAGCCACAAAAAGCACTCCTGCACCAGCCCCTTCGCAAGACGAGGCACCGTCAAAAAACATTTTCCAGATACAAGTACTACACATATCCTCGGTCATGTAACCTGACTCTTCATGCTCTATATCATTTTCCTATGTGCAACCATCTAAACCATCGTCAAAAGATAAGATACAATTTCCTAAATCTTGATCTGCAATGTAAATAGGGAAATTGTTCGGATTTTGAGGGTCGCTTACTGTATATGCTAACCTTGTCTCCCTGTAAAACCGAGTAAACTGCCCACCAAACACAAGAATTGTGGCGAACGTCATATCCAGTTGAAGAGAACCCCCCAGCTTGGCTACCCATGACCTAGACAACATTAAGCCATACTTGGGGGGATTATCAGCAATAACCACATCCATCAAGATACTCTTAACTAGGACCTGTGTCAGGGTGACTACTAAATCCTTTATCATTCCCATACAATTCACTCTTCTTGAGTCAAAAGAGTAAAGATCTCCGTAAGGTCTGGTGATCTAGAGACCCAATTTGTCCATAATAATTTTAGTCATCACGTTATGGGAGGCTCCGGAGTCTAGCATGCAATTATGTAGCAGTTGATCATATACATTTAAGGGGACCAAAAGTGATGTTGGGTTTATCATCTTCCAGGTTTAAAACGTCAGATTGGATTTCTAGCTCTGAGACACCTATCACTTTGGTAATCTTCTTTCAATAAACTAGGTTTTTTGCTAACTCTACTAGAGGAATTGGTATCTTAATTTTATTTATCTCGTTTTTGAAACTAAAAACTCCGCTCACCTTGTATATTTCTCTAGTTGGGACTTCTGAATCCTTACTTTCCGACTTATTTGCCTTGATCGCTTTATTACTCATGATCTTGGTTGAAGGTGTAATTGTATTAGCTGTTTCGGTTCCTTGTGTTTGGGTCTCAACTTTTCCCACTTCGGGTTCTTGCGTGTTTACTACTTTCGCTTTGCTGTTAGGTAACAGGGTTTCTTCTGGAGTAGGCTCATAAGTTTGACCTCTTGGGAGAATTTTCTTAGGTTGAGTAGTTGAAATGGGATTATTCTTAGATCTCAAGTTATACTTAGCTTGGACCTCGGCCATTATCATTTCAGTTTCTTCTTGAGAGCTACAAAGGTCAGTATGATCTCTTTCTTCACCCTTAACCGACGATTGTTGAGTGTTTAGAGATTTTTCATAATCTTCTCTAGTCAGATACGGTTGTGTGCAGTCATCACCGAAGTTCGTGACATCATCATCTGAATCTCCAAAATCTTGGAGATCATTCACTCCTATAAAATTTTCGTTCTTTAGGGGAGTTTGTATTTTTTGATCTTCGTTTTTTATCTGTCTTTGTTGGTTTGGGGGGTTGGGATTCCTCTTGAAATCCTTTTTGGTGAAAGAATCGGCTTTGGCCTGTTCTAGCTCCATTATGGATATTTATTAGACAGTTTCTTAATTACCCTGGTCATATCGTCTACTTTGTCATTTGTGTATCTATTAGACCCTGACGACCCTGGTTGTTCTCTAAAGCGTCTAGTTTCTCGATTTCTCGTTTCTACTTTAGCTTTTAACTTACCATAAGCCATCATATTTGACTCAATTTCTACAACGTCATCTTGCATTTGGTTTAGAGTAGCTCCCCTTCTTTCTCGTAAAAGAAGTGAAAAATCTTGTTCGAAAGCCCCCGCGAAAGTTACTTTGGCTGCGGGTTGGGACGGTTTAACCTCGGTTGGGATTTTGTTATACAACTTATTAAATCTTTGAATAAACTCCATAACTATTTCTGAATTCTTTTTTCTTAAAGACCCAAACTTAGTTAAGTAATATAGGTGGTCCTCTCTTTCGCCCCATTGTCTAAGGAAAGCATCTTCCAAGGCGTCATAGGACAAGATAGATCCTGCGGGTAGACTCCGAAACCAAGTTCGGACCTGACCTTCGAAGGTTTGGACGAGAAGCCTCGAATACACATCTTCATGTTCGAGACCTAGGATGTCTGCAAATTGATCAAAGAAATTTATGTGTTCGGCTGCAGTCAGATCTCCTTCCCCAGTGAATTTTGGCAATTTTTTTATATAATTTTCGGGAAGGTCGTGCAGAGGAACGGGAAACACCAAGGGAGTGTATCTTGCTACCACTTTAGCAAACACTCTGGGAGGGGGGGCAGGCCCTTGGCCTCTAACTCCTCCCCCAGGAACACCTCCACCTCCTCCTTCGACAACCCCTCCACCTCCTCCTCCAGCGGCCGCCATCGTTATTAGTGGAAAGTTGTAAAGGGGGTTTTGGAAGATTAAAAGTGAATCTTTACTTTCTTCGGGGGGTGAAAAATCTGAGGATGACTGGTAAAGGATGCGAGGGCTTAGCTCTTCGGACTTGCAAGAGATGTAGTCAAGGGAACCAACAGGTGTGGAAGCTGGATGTGTGAAATATTCTTCGAGACCGTGTGAGGTCACGAAATTCAACTGAAGAGTCGACGATAAATCGACAGTAGATAAATTTTCTACATGACTTTTTCCTTTATGTTCTACATGGGTTATCGAACGGGTTTCGCTTCTAACTTCAGAGCAGTTTGACGTTAGATATTTAGTGTCAAAAAGAGGGTTGCATGAAGTTGAAGGTTCAGAAGAACTCTTGGTCTTCAGTTGTGGGTACTTAGGCTGGTAGACTACAGGGGTCGGCTTAAGAGAGCCTCTCGCCTTTAAAATCTTCTCAGGATCGGTCACGGGTGTGGTCTATTTACCATCCGGTTTTTGCCTGGTATTCCTTCGTCTGGATACCAGCTTATTAATCGTGGAGTTGCCAAGTGAAAGATTGGAAAGCCTTTAAAAGGTGTGTACTCTTTGTTCACTATCAAAGGGTGGCACTTTCAACGGAAAAAAAAATTATTGTTTTCCCAGGGAAAAAGATTTCATAGCTTCGGTCCCCGGCAACGGTGACAAAAAGATGTTGTTCCAGAGTCTGTACTTAAGGCTTAGAAGTACAGTGTCTAGGCATCCGAAAGTGAGTAAGGGGTAGAGAAGGAAGAAACGTCAACCTTTGGTAAGGGAAACTAGGGCTGATTTCTGAGTTGGAGTTGTCTAGCTTCCAACTGTTCCTGGATGTTTATATCCCTTTCAATCGTTGCCCATGAACGTTCGAGCTCGACCCGGGTAGTGGATTTTTTAAGAATAGTATCAAAAATATTTAAGGCAATATGTGTTTGATCTGATAGTCGGGGTTCGATATTAGGCTGTCTTGTTACAGGGACAGTCATAGAGGAACAAAAAGATTAAGAAAAACTCGGGGGAAATTTAGGTGTTGTCTCAATTTCGGTCGTATAAAAGAGAGTTTACAGTTCCAGAAGTGAAAATAGGGTGCAAACCAAAGGCCCTTTCCCGTAACTGAGTTATATTTTAATAAAGATGTATGAGGTGGGAGAAAACATTAAGTTGTCTATCGTGTAAGGCTCCTATCAAGGGAGAATATCACTTATAAACATAAGAAGAAAAAGGTAAAGAAATAACCCGATGAAGCATAAAATATATATAGAATTCTAAAGTGTTGACTGGTCTTATACCTGTTGATAGCTGGTACAGAGGAAAAACAATAAACAATATAGAAAACCAGAATTCATTCACTATAGTAGAGGTTGTACTAAATTATAGCGAAGCATTCATCAGATACAAATATGAAATGATATGAAATATGAGATACAAGGAAACAAACTCATAACATAGACGTGAAAAAATTGAGAATCTTCGGATTTGCTTTATATTAACTCTCAAAATAGAAAACCTCTATTACAATCGACACAAAAAGGTCCAGCCTTTGTTCCTTCCTTCTATTGTATATTTATACAGATTTACATATGATGGAATCTCAAACGTTCCAGGATTTTCAGTTACAACAAGAAGGAGATCAATCATTTCATTTCTTTATCTCTGTCTTTATTTGGTACCAGAACCTTGCCCTCTCGCATGCTCAGTACAAGTGATGCATCATTCCACCAGCCGAGATATCAACCTTGACGGTTCCTCTTGACAATTGGCCTCAAAAGAGTAACAATCTCGGGCTAATTGCGACAACCTTTCTTCCATATGTCTATCTATGATGTCAATAGTGCACAATTGCACACTTGGTTTAATCATACATTTATCTATTTGAACTATGTTTGCCATGGTTACTTGTGAGATTTCGGTCGAATCTCTTTCTTCTTTTTCATTTATATCAAGCGATATTTTCACTATATTCATTTGACTCAATGTCTCAGCATTGCCTTCGCTATCAATACTTAACAGATTACCATCTATAGAAACAAAAGCCTCTTCAAAGGATTTCATTACCTTCTTGGCTTGTAGTTTACCGTATGCTATACTGTGCTCCTATTCTTTCAATAAAATATTTCCTCCAGTCTGCTCCGAAATGGAAAACCTGGGAGTACTTTCCGATTCCCTGTTGTTTGTAGCTATTACAGCCTCTTGAAATGCGACCCGAGCTGCTCCAGCTTCTCTTTCTCTGACAGATAAATTTTCCAATACTTCATCAATGAGTAAGCAGTTGTCCTAAATTATCTCTACCTTAGCGAGTAAACTTCATTGGGCTGCAGAAACCTTGCTCCGAATCTCCATTGCCTGGGACTGGAACATCCCGATATCTATAACTTTACTTTCGGCGATTTCCACTCTAGCCTGTAGCTACCCAATCAAGTCTTTTTGTTGGTCCGCTTGTATCTGACCGTTCTGAACTACCAGCTCTGCTTGTTCGAGCTTAGTTTTGAACAGATCTATCTCCTTTTTATCGGCCAGTCGTGCTTGTTCTATTCTTGTGCTTGCCTGGTCCTTGGAAACCTCCTCTGTCGTGGCTAGTTTAGCTTCTAAGGTTTTGATGAGGCGATTTTTTAACTTTAGTTGATTTTTCAAAACTTCGACTGAAAATTGGTTTGCTATGTTATATGCCCCTAATGTTCCGGCTATTTATGTAGCAAACTCTTATTTATTCTTGTATTTTCCATCGGTCAACACCTTGAACTTCTTGGCTGTTGATCCCTCTTCCTGATAGAATTCTCTTTTTACCACAACCTTTCTCTTCGTATCGAAAAAGAACTCATTTGGAGGGAGATCTTCCACCCTTATAGGTCTCAATTCTTCATTTAAAATCCACCCTGCGTCTATGTTTCCCTGAGTTGACTGCAAGGGAGTAATGGAGGAGATAGGATCTCTGATTTTCTTAGCTGGCTGTCCTAGAGTATTGACTGGAGTCTGCTTTTTCGATGGCTCGGGAGTCTTTATCTCTGTTTTCGGACTCCTAGTTTGCTCTTCCTCGTCCTGGTGTTTTTCTTGGCTGGGTGCCGCATCTTTGGAGCCTTCAGCTTCTTTTTGTTTCACCTCTGTTGTACTTGGATTCTCACCCCGCAATATTGCGGGAAGACAACTGCGTCGATGTTCTTAGAATTTTAGAACATCGACCCTCTCTTCGGGTGCCAGGGCTTGTATCCAAGTTAAAATCTCGACATAAGATCTTGCAGCTCAGAAAAAATCATCCGAGGGAGAATTCTCATGTTCGAACCTTTTGAGTCCGCAACTGGCCAAGTGATTACTTACGACCCTTTGCGAATCATGTTTCTTGAATTCAATATGAACCAATTTTAGGTCTTCCAGTGCTACTGCCTCAGCTTTAGCATGCCCAAAATCTAACAAAGAATATGAGTTTAAATGAATAGGAAAAGGTGGTCATACCTTCTTTGAATATCCCTTAAGATTCTTGCTTATGCCACCGATTGCGGTTTGCCTAACAACCTCATGAAAAGCCAACTTATTGGGTATGAATTGTGGTAATGCATGCGGGGGAACAAAAGCCCCGAAAACCCTGAGATATGAGAATTTTGCTTCTACATACCAGTCGGCTATATTGCTCAGATTCATCGCTACACTGTCTGAGATCCTGGGTGGCGGGTGGCCAAAAATAGTGACATGCAACGATACCATTACCCAGTTAAAGATTTCATACACGAAATCTGCTGCTTTGTTTTCCCACAGTTTTGAATGATAGACGTGTATGGGCTCGACCTCTGATGGAATGTAATTCCAGCTCATTAAGGGAAAGGGCGATAGAAAACACACGGTGTCCATAATGTATGCAGACATAAAGAATGAAGCAATCTTTTTGCTCTCCCTCTGCCCTCGATACTCTGTCACTCGACTGGTCAAGCTATCAGACAATATTTTAGCCCAGTCGAAGGAACAACCTTTGGCGACTGAATGTATTAGAGGCACCCACTGAAGGAAAAAATGTGTGGTGTCCTCTCTCCCGTATAATCTGCAGGTCATCATAGCTACGTATTTGAACTATGGTTCCAGAGAAGCTATTGAATATATACCATTACTGTCCACCCTGAACTTCGCAGGGTGTGAGACCCAATCTTTGATTAAACTGGACATAGTCTTGTCATATTGCTCACATTACTTCTGTTTGAAATTCTCCAAGAATTCGGCATTGTATGTAAAGTGTGACCCGGTTGGCAACTTGTACATAGCTTGAAGTTGTTCGGGTCTGAAAATGCCAATAGTGACCTTCTGCTCGTTGATGATGGTTCTAGTTGGTATAGCCACATGGTCTAATGCCCACTGGACCATATCATAGTAAGGGAGCAGTTGTGGCCTGGCCGCTACTTTATGCATTCCAGCTTGGACGACGATCTTATATTTGGTGGTCAGGTCGTCTTTTTCATTGTCACTAGAATCATCCGAATAATCTACCAATTCAGACTGTAGAACATCAGAAACAAATGACCAGGTCTTGATAGAGTCGACACTTCGAGGTGAAGTATCAGAGACATTGTCTGAACCTTGCCCCAAAACCTCAACGTTGGCTTTAGGCACTTTTTGCGGGGCCATGGCGGGGGATCCTGCTTTAGCTCTTCTACGATAAAAATACGTATACATACATAAATTAATTCGCGGAGAAAGTTTGCTCTGTGTAATGTAGAAATGAATTTGTGATAACAAATAATGGATCTATACATTCGACCATTTAAAACTCGGTACTTTTCAGGAACAGAACGGTCAAATCATTCTTAAATATAATTTTAGCAATAAAAACCCTATCCTTACTTGTCGATTCGCCTTGTTTCTAATTAATGCCATAAATTATGACAGTTCGAGATGCAAGTTGGCGCAAAGAAAAATTAAGATTGCCTCGTAGACTGTGCATGCATCAAATCACGGGAAATACTGGCTTAGCTCAATTAATCAAGTTTTATCAACGTTAACTAATCTTTCAGTACTCGCTACATCTGGGGTTTTCACTCTAACCGTTCCAGCCTCTAAAACCCGAGACTGCGATAATTAGCTTTGGTTAAATAAAAATGAAAACACGACTAAGTGTTTAATTAATCATGTTTTAAAAAGAACAAATATCATGGTTATTTATATCGCGACTTCGTGACTCGAAGCTTCGAAGGTATAGCTTTCAGGATGTTCGTATGTCGAGTTGCGAAATCGTGACTTCATGACTCGGAGCTTCGAAGGTATAGCTTCCGGGAGGTTGATATGTCGAATTGCGAAATCGCGAGATCGTAATGATCTGATTTAATTAAATTGGGGGATAAAACCAGATTAAGTATTTAGTTAATTACGTTTCTATCTTTATCGGGACTTCGCGACTCGGGGCTTTGACGGTGTAGCCTTTGAGGGAAAACATGTCGAGTTGTGAATTTCCGACTGAGTTTAACCACGGTTAAACTTTTTACCTTTAACACTAACCTGGGTTACTTAAAACAAGAGTCTCATGGTTTCACCTATTAGGATTACGACGATAAGACTTTTGGAGTTAGTAAACGCCGAGACACGAAATCCCAATGGTGCTTAGCTGTAGTTTACAAAATCTTTACTCTCGCTACTGATCTGGGTAAAACTTTAAGGTTATTTTTCCGTTTCGCTCTTTGGGACTTGTGAACTATGTGATCTATAACACCCGACATGCGAAATCCCGAGGTAAGAAAGGGGAAAAAAAATCATTTGAACGAAAAGTATAACTCACCTTGAGAGTATGATAATCATCGCCGCTCACGTGATGAGACTTCCGAGATTTTTAAAAAATAAAGGAAAATATGGAAACGAACTTTCGATTTCGAGTATTAAGAAATAAAATTCAAAACGGGCTAAAAGCAAAGGTGGCTCCAACAGGAACTATGATGATTTGAAAGCCTATAGGGGGGATGTCATCCAACACACCATACCCTTGGTAGAAGGGGCCAAACCATTCCGAAAAAAGCTGAGGCACATCAACCCAAAGTTGGCAAGCCAAATACAAAAGGAACTCCAAAAAATGGTTGATACCGGTATCATAGCCCCTATCAGGTATTCTTCTTGGATGTCAAACTTGGTGGTTGTTCGAAAGAAGAATGGTGATATCCGCATGTGTGTTGATTTCCACAACCTCAACCAATTGTCATTAAAGGACAATTATCCCCTCCCAAACATGGAACATTTTCTTTAGCGGGTTACATGGGCAAGGATGATGTCTATGCTAGATGGTTTCTCAGGGTACAACCAAGTCTTACTCAAAAGAGAAGACCAACTCAAAACTGCATTCACTACACCTTGGGGAACTTTTATGTACTTAAGGATGTCGTTTGGTCTTATGAACGCTGGTGCCACCTTTTAGAGAGCAATGGACTTTTCCTTCAGAGACATCATACAAAAAATCATAGAAATTTACCAAGATGACCTTATAGTTGTGTCCAAGGACAGGAAAGACCATCTCTCTCACCTCAGGATTGTTTTTGAACGATGCAGAAAGTATGGTATCTTGCTGAATCCTAAGAAATCTGTCTTTGGGATTGACAAAGGAAAACTCTTAGGACACGTTGCCTCACAAGGAGGAGTCTCCATTAATACCGAAAGAGTCTAGTCGATAAAGGATGTCCTCCCCCCGGCCAACAGAAAGGCTTTGCAATCTTTTCTCGGAAAAATCAACTTCATTCGTAGATTTGTACCAAATTTTGCCGAGAGGATAAATCCTTTCAATGCTTTGCTAAAAAAGGATGTTGCTTTCAGATGGGGATATGAGACCAACAAATCCTTTGAAGACATAAAAAATTCTATCTTCCAAGCCCCCGTCTTGATTAGCCTTGATTTCTCGCAAGATTACATAATATTCTCGTTCACATCCCAAGATACTATTGCAGGTGTCATGATGCAAAAGGATGCTGATGACTATGAAAACCCTATGGCCTTTATGAGAAAAGTCCTAAAAGACTCTGAGTTAAACTATTCCATCACCGAGAAACAAGCCTATGCCTTGGTCAAGTCTCTCAAACACTTCAGGAATTACGTCGGTTACAATAAAATCAAGGATTATGTCCCATACCCAGTTGTGAAGGACGTCTTATTGCAACAAGATTGCATGGGTACTCGAGGAAAATGGGTTTCCAAGATCTAGGAGTATGACTTAGAAATAAAACCCACCAAAATAATAAAGGGACAAGGTTTAGCCCAAATGCTAACTAAGAGCAACCAAGAGGCCATACAGATGGGTGAGAGTGAGCAAGTAAACGTAATGATCAACGAATTAGAACATGACGAGTGGTATTTCGATATCGTTTACTATCTAAAGAACTTGTCTTGCCCTAATCACTTAGTGGACTACAAAAGAAGGGCTTTGAGATTGAGAGCTATGAAATATTGCCTGACTGAAGATGGACTTGGATGGAGAAATCCTGATGGTGTTATACTTTGATGTGTGAACAAAGAAGAGGCAAAGAAGATACTTGAAGAATTGCACTCTGGGTATTGTGGTGGACATTTTGCGGCTCGCACTACTGCCCATAAGATTCTGAGGGCCGGCTATTATTGGCCAACACTTTTTTTGGACACTCACCAGCACGTCCGATCTTTCCAACCTTGCCAGTACTTCTCTGACAAACCAAAACTCCTAGCACAACCCTTGAAACCAGTAGTAGTAGAGGCACCCTTTTAGCAATGGGGTTTGGATTTTGTTGGTGAGTTCAAAGACAATTCAATTAATGGCTACCGGTGGATCCTAACAGCTACAGACTATTTCACTAGATGGGTCGAATCTATTCCTACAAAAAAGGCCACCGAGGAAGTAGTCATGAACTTTTTGGAAGACCGAATCATAACTAGGTTCGGTGCCCCTTCCAAGATCACTACAGATAATGCCAAAGCTTTCATCTCTTATGCCCTGGTAGAATTTTGTTTCAAATATGGCATTACCCTATCCCATTCCTCCAACTACTACCCACAAGGAAATGGATTAGTAGAATCAACCAATAAGAACCTCATGAATATTCTGAAGAAGGTTGTTGGAGAGAATAAAAAGTCATGGGATAGCAAAATAAAATACGCAGCATGGGCAGACCGAATAACGACAAAAACTTCCACAAGAAAAACCCCTTTTGAGCTGGTATATGGACTTGAAGCAAAGATTCCTGTGAACCTCTAGATCCCTATCCTTCGTTTTTCTCAACAATACACCACAGATACTGAAGCGATCCAAGGAAGGATCAATCAACTAATAGAGCTAGATGAGATGAGGAGAAGTGCCTTGGGTCAAATGATGAGAAATCAAGAAAAGATAAAGAACACCTTTGATCATAAAGCCAAGGAAAGAAACTTTGCCAAAGGAGATCTCGTGCTGCTGTGGGATAAGAGAAAGGAAAAACCTGGTATGCACAAAAAATTCGAGAGTCTATGGGGAGGTCCTTATAAAATCATGAGTTGTGCAGGTACGAATTCTTTCAACTTAGAGACCATGGAAGGAGAAATCCTGAAGCTACCAGTAAACGCTTTACATATCAAGCGTTACTACCCCCTAGAGACCTGACTTCACAGGTAAGTACAGGTAAGTAGGCATTCTTCATGTATTATACCATTTGCATTTCATGTTAATTGCTTCCACATTTGCATATTGATTATTTTATTTCAGTTATATATATATGTGTGTGTGTGTGTGTGTGTGTGTGGGGTGGCAATACCACCCCATCTTTGTTACTGATGCCCCTATCAAGTTGAGTAGGTCTGCAGGTTACACCAGAGATGTTGAGGTTCTCATGTGCTCTACGATGAGCACATGTCCCCGAGTTGGAGCCAGATGTTATCCTCGATTTCTAGGGATAACTAGGAGATCATGTCTCGAGGCCCACAAGTCCTAGACATGGAGTATCGAGAGCAAGATTGACTTGAGCATGGCCCTGGAGGGCCCATCCTTCTCTTCTTTTGTCAGATTCATCCTGTCAGTAGCAGCAACATCCATCACCATCGGCTTGGTCTTGTATCGGAGAAGGCTCTTGATCCATGAGGTAATTGGGTCCAGGTATCATGGTATGTGTCACTTTTGATCATTATAACCTTTAAATGTATGCATCTAATTACTTTTATTTCTGACGATTACTTGGATCTTACATTGACCCGCTTGACCATGCTTGGGGAGATTGACTGGGTTCCCTAGAAAGCCTGTACCCATATGTTTTGGTTTTCCACTGAGGGGTTTCTAAAGAGCCATCGTCTGTGTTAGCGCTCTGTAAATTTCCTAGAGGTTGACAACAGAAGAAATCCACAAAACGTAACTTTATCCAACCGCTTTTGAAGCTGGGATCTAGCCCTTCCAGCTTCAGAGAGGGATCTCTCTATATGATTTAGCTATCTTTCAAATTTTAAATATTAGGCTAGGTAAATAAATAGGTCGATTTTTGTTGTTATAATGTTTGTCGAGTTAGTTGAGACAATCTACACATCCATTGGGCTATGGGGTCTGTGTTTTGAATAAAATGTGAAATCCGAACCACAAACACAAAGGGAAAACTTTCACAGGGAGAGATAATATAATCACTGGATTCTTTAGTAATATAAATGATGAATAACAAAAAAGATGAGAAAGATAATTTCAACAAAGAAGCAGTTAAGAATTTCTTTATTGAAAACACCAGAAGATAAAACACTAAAATCTTTCGAGTCAGAAATAGGGTATACAAGATAAATCATGCAACGTTCGTTACTTCTAAAGATTAGATTCAAAAAACAATATGATAACAGAGCGAGAAAAACATTCAACTTAGAGAGGAAAACATCACCAGTGAATACACACAAGAATCCTGTAAAAGTGCCTCCTTTTTATTAATGGAAGATCTCTTCAAAAATATTACAGTCTGATAGCGTCAGGGTGTGAAGATCAACAACCCCCAATACTTTGAAAGGTGAAGTATTTATAACTCAAATTACAAATGATCATGTCATTAATGACCAAGACATGCTAAAACTATTTTTAGCCTAACTAACTTAACAGATTTCCTAAATCTAGGAACTGCTTGATGATGTGATGTAACTGCACGCTGATTTCTGGGTGGATCGTTGATGAAGCCTCTGCACGACCCCATCTGACTGGACAACTGACTGGACTGGGAAAGATCATCTTCTACTCGATCAGATCACAGAGTTCCTCCCATCGTAGATGACTGGGCACGTTGAATTTGAGTAGCCTTCGATACACTTCGTCCATTTCTGTGTACTTGGCGAAGGTAGGTTTGGTGAGGAAGATGTATTGAATCTCATGTTGGATACTGATGTCCCACTGAAGGGCATCTAGGAATGCCTTGCCAGTGATGCTCCCTTGAATGCCTGCAAACTTTGAACTGTCCTTAGCCACATCGGCCAATCTCTTCTTGTAGTATGGGAGTGTCATCAATTTATCATTGATTACCTTCAGACCAAGAAGACCTTTCTTCTGGAGAGCCTCAATTTTACTAAAAAATCTTTGTACCCCTTGGTCCATGGTCTGAACCTTTTCTTCCAGCTGAAGCATTAATCCTCTCTTGGTTAAAACTCTTTTGACCTCAAGGATGGTCTTTGTTCTGTCTTCAATTTTTAGCTCTTCCAGCTCTTCCTTGGTCTTAGAATTGAGGAACTTGATGATCTCGTTCACCTATGTTGGCATCTCTCCCAGTTCCGATATGATCTTCTCAATGGCCTACTTGCTTCTCTGCACCAATTCATTTTTCTCAAACATTATCTGTATCATGGGACATATCTCATTCATGGACTTGGTGATGTCTGTCCATACACTTTCTTTAACCTCGACCAAAGTCTTTCCTGCCACTGTTTGCTTCCGGAGTTGCTATAACTCCTGTTTGAGCTGCTCTGTCACCTGCTTTTCCTTGGAGAGGCTAGTCTGAAAGGAAGATTTGAGTTCCTGAAGGTTCTCAATCTCATTTTTGAGCCTGCTGATCTTTGTTTCCTGTAGGTTCATCTTTTCCATAGACTTAGCCAGGTCGGATGTCTTCTCTAGGAATGTCAATGGAGTCGCGGATGGGACTTCTGTCACTGATGTTGTGCTCACTCCTGAAATTGGAACAACACTCAATGGAATGACTTCTATTGGCTTCAGTTTCTCTTTCTCTTTCAATAGCTTCTCCATCTCAACTTCCATTTCCTTAAGCTGTGCATTCTGCTCCATGAGCAGCTTGAGCATTTCATCTTTCTCTCCTTCTTTCTCTGCTATCTCCTTCGTCTGCAAATCCTCTGTGGGTGAGAGCTTCAATTGTTTCCTCAAAGAGGCTATGTCAGCATTCTTCTTCTTGATCATTTCCTCAGTTGCTTTTACGTTCGAAGGATCGTAACCGATCTTGAGGACCAGTTCCTCCAACGTCTTGATTCTGTTGTCCTTGGCAAAGGATGATATCTTCTATAGCTTCAATTGTGTTTGAACATTGTTCAGGGACACTTGTAGTTTGGATGCAGAAGTGGAAGCATGCGCTAGCATGTAAAAAACCATTTCCCCTGTCTTCTTATGCAGATCCATCTGATTGGCCGGATGCACATCCTTCGTCTGGAATTCAAAGGTGGCCCTCTTGTAGTCAGTGATCACCTTGGGATCTGGTACCTATGCCTGGAGGAATGCCATATGCATTTTTCCCTTCTCGGTGTCAAAAGCCGACAACAGCCTATGTTGCGCAGTCGACGTCTGTTTCCAGAACTGGGTGCAAGTACTGCTGGTCAAGGTCTGGTTCCTTTTCTTGATCAGCTCATACTTCTCGAATATACTCAACTTTGGTCCCACCTTGCCTAGCTAGGTGGTCAATGGAGAATCTGTAGATTTTCCCGGCACTGATGAGGTTATGACCTTATGGAGGCTCAAACCGAAGGGTGGCCTATCAACCTTGGTCACTGTTATAGATGGGGCTTCCTTTTCTCCGGTTGGGCCAGAAACTGGCATAGTATTAGGCCTCTTAGTATGTAGCTAGAACTCTTCGGATGATACCTCCGTGACAGGCAGAGATAAATCTTGCCGAGGCCTTTTTTCCTTCGGGACCTGTGGCATGGTTGTTTGAGATACAGTGGCAGGGGGATCCTGCTGCTGTACTTCGACCAACGTGTTAGGATTCCAGGCTGTTTGATTTGCGAACTTCTCCACTTCAGGCCTGGACTCATGGACATATGGGATGTTTTTTTTCTTCACCCTCATCTCTGAGATGATCCCACATGGATCGTAATGCCATGGGAAGCTCATGAAGAACTTCATTTCCCTCAGCATCCTATCTGCTTCTTCCCCAGTGCCACGATTGTTGCAGATGAAGGAGCAATCTGCCCCTTGATTCTAAGCTGCTGCTTTTTCTTGAGTGACACAAAATGGATATCATCGGAATTTATTATCTGCCTTATGTATTCCAAAGAAAATTTTTTGATAGGCAGATACTTGGGTAGCTTATACGGTGCCAACTCGCACCCGTATACTCTGATCTCGGTGTAATCCTGGTATAAATACCAATCACTTGTCTTTGTTTGGTCCGAGAGGTGCAGGATCCTCTGAACTTCATCGTTTATCCGAGGCTCGGGCCTACCGCCTAGCATGCTTACTATAGGGTGGTAGAACTGATCAATGAAATCCTTGAAACTGAACTCTATGGAGTTGTGCCTGAGCAAGGAGGTCCATGTTGTCACTGCCTGGGGTCTACCATCTCCATCCATCTTCTGCATGGAAAACATGAATTTGTCTGCTTGGAAAAAGACGAACAAGTACGCCAGTATGGAAGAGTATCTGAACATGCCTTCCATGGCGAAATTCACAAACTGTTCGTGAATATTGTCACCAGAAAAGTGCTGAAATCAAACTGGGTGGTGGGCTTTTCATCGGTAGAGAAGATGGATAGAAATCCCAGAATGGGTTCATCTACCCACTGATCGAAATAGTATCCTAACAAAGCACAAAGGGATGAGATGATCTGGTTTCCTTTAGTCGAGAACATGGAAGAAGGGTAAGGAGGATTTGTGGAGGGGAATTGAGCGAATGGGGGAAGGAAAAGGTCGAATATTTGAGCTCTTCGGGGAAATGTCATTTTCTGGTATAATTCTGTAAGAATTTCCAGATTGAAAGGTGACGCAGAATCGGCTCGAGGGATTTGCATCATTTGGTTTATGGATTCGGGTGTGATGAGGAAAAGAATCTCACCGGACGAGGAGACGACGACTCTTTGCTCGAGAATGTAGTGAGCTTGGCACTTGAGGGCAAACTCTGGAAAAGGATGAATTTGAGGGAAGAGGTAAAGGGGTAAATTGGACTCCCAGAGTCTGATTTCATCGCTCTGGTCCAGGAAGACCTCCTTGAGCCATGACTGAAGGTCTACGAAATCAAAATCACACTTTGTATATGCAATTAATCTGTCTTTGTCGACCACTGGGATCCTGTCAAGGTCGATAGGGAGGCGGGAGAAACAGATTCTCCTCTCCTTCTGCTTGTTTGGACTTTGGCGCCATTTCTGCAATCAGTACCTGCAAGACAAACAACGTTAGTGGGGGCGACTGACTGTGGATGAGGGAAACTAAATGTAACGAAGGAGTCAACGGTGTAAAAAACTCTCTTGTGTGATGAGTGGTAAATGGTGAGAAAGGGAGAATGAGGGTAGTTTTGAGTAAACGGGTGTCCGTTGGGCACGAGAGACAGGTCAGCTGGATAACAGATAGGTTATCCAGTAATAAATGGTCAACGGATCATCTGGGATGTGAGATGGCAGGTGACAATAAATGAGGGAATACAAACAAGTGATGTGGCGACGATCGATTGGGATAAAATTCATGGTGATGGGGCTTGCCGCGAGCGACTGAGGGGAAAGGACTGACACAAGTTTATGGGATGTGACCCTTTTCAGAAAGGTGGACAATGATGTCAAGATGTGACGAATGCATGTTAGACAGTAGGCGGTGATGGAACTCGAGACCATTGAATTGATGCCACGTATAAAGAGGGGCCCGCCAAAGAGAAGATTCCATTCCGGACCCCCCCCCCTGGGTTAAAAACATATCAGTCGGGGGGGTCCGAAAAACATTTTGAGCCATTGATTTGAGCGCTTGTTTCATGGCCACAGATCTTTGCATTCTTTTTATCACTCATTCCGGACCCCCCCCCCTCCATTAAAGGCATAACGGACGAGGGGGGTCCGGAATCCAATGTTGACCGTAGATCTGCGCGCTCGATCCTGGGTCGTCTATATGCGCGCGGGTCTTATCAACAATTCCAGACCCCCCCCCCCCCTCCGTTAAAGGTAGAATGGTCGGGGGGGGTCTGGAAAAATATTTTCACCGTAGATCTGGGCGCCACAATCAGGACCATTGATATGTGCAAGGAGCATAAGTGGGGAGCGGAAAACATATGCA